>JAJSEA010000006.1:0-81698 GCA_026724345.1 Candida sp. AC06 | reverse complement strand
CAACTGTGGGACTCGGGTTCTGTGAAATTTCTTTCGACGGCTTGCATGATGGCCATTCCCCAGACACCTTGATCATCATTACCTTCAGTCATGGATTGATTCGAAGGGATGTAGTTGTAGTTTTCACCGGCCTGATGGTACATACCATCGTATATCCATCCTCTCAATGTGTCGTTGTCAGAATCACAGAAGGTGTAGTAATCAACTAACCCGCCAAAGGCTTCACCGGCATTCCACCAATAGTTGGGTGCCGCAAACATACCGACGACACCCCCGTACTTGAACCCTTCGTAGTAATTCCACATACCGTCAGCGACCACTTTGGCCGCAGCACAGATCGAATCCTCGCTGGTGATCTGCATCTCGACAGAGTACACAGCGGATGCGAAAAGGAGTAATACCGATACTATTAGTCTGTTTAACGAAAGCATTTTGTATTATTTGATAGTGGTAGTTGGCAGTGGTATAGCGAATGGAATTGATCTCCTCGTTACTTTGGGTGGGTTTTTTTCTGTCCTGAGCTCTTTGTGGTTATAAAATGAAAATAAACTGGACCTTTCGTTTCCTAAAACAAGTTGAAAAAAAAATACAGTAGTATCCGTGTGAGTCGTATCCAATAAGTAACGTAAGCAAAAGAGACAAACGTTGATGGTAGTAGTATTGGTTAAAAGAAAAAGAGCAAAGGCTTTGGAATCAACAACACCAACAAAAAAAAAAAAAAATACGTCTGCCCTTTTGGTGATGAAAGAACAGTTCTGGCTAAGAAAAAAATATGGAACTGCTTACATTCACGCTAAAAATAAAACAAAGTAGTGTGCACAGCCCAAAATGTATATACTGCCTTCATCACCACTCAACCGTGTGTCTACCTGCTGGCAATGAGAAAGGAAACTGACTTGACTACATGGCTGAGACCCGGGATGTATACATTCTGTGGTGTTTTAGCTGTGCCTATAAACTGTGCCCCTCCCTGGCATGCAAACCATTACGTCACGGGCAAGATCTTTTTGTCATCGTCCGCCTTTTTTTTTCTTCGCCCTGCGTCGCAAAAAACACGGTTCGAGTGGTTGCGGTACCGCCTCTATTTTTTCTCTCTCTCTCTTGTTTGTCTTTATCTATGCCTTCAGATGTCAAACAAGTCTAATAGCTGGGTCAACTTGGTTATCACAACACGGTTGTTGGCCAAAATGATCATGTCCTTCTTGTTGTGATTGTCCTCTTTGCCAGGAGTTTCGCTCAAAAAGCACCCTTCATTCTGTGGTTTCTTCACGTTCTGGAAAAACTCACTGGAGTAGTTTCGGTCTAGCAACACGCCGTTCCATCCAGCTCTCACAGCGCCAACGAAATCCTTCAGGTAACTGTCCCCCACATGCCAGCTGTTTGCAAGAAACTCTCCCGGTGCACGCGTGCCCTTGTATTTCGCATTCACCTGAGCTTTGTATTCAGTCAAGGCAATTCGGTCGAAAAACTCCTTGGTTGGCTTCAAGTGGCCCGAGTCGTACGACAAGAAGACGCCGCTGCAATGGAAATGCTCGCTGCAGTGGAAGTATGGCTTGATCTTTAAGCTTTCCAATATCGTCAATGCTCGCAAATCGGAGTTGCTTGCAGCCACCAACTTGATGCCTTTTTCTTGCAACGCTTTCAACGTGGGCATGGCGTCATCGTAGACCTTGTACGCTTCATCACTTGTAAAATGGTGTATCAAACGGTGCGACAACGCCCATGCTTGGTCATCGTGTCTGTCTAATTTGAACAACCGGATAATTAACTCGCTCCACCACTGATCGCAGTTTTCGAATTTCGGGTTGCCCTTGCCGTAGTTAGGATACAAGTCGAGCATTTCATTGTACACAACCGGAAACTCCTTCTCAATGGACTCGGCCGATTTGTGAATACCAAACTCTTTCGAGGCTATCTCGTAATACTGCTCTGGGACAGGCTTGATCGGATCATACAACGTGCCGAATAGGTCGAAGGAAATGAAATTTGGCCGTGGGAACTTCTCCATCGTTTCCCTGATCATCTTCGTGTTGGCTATATCGAAAGGACGCGATATCAACTGCGACTTGGTTGACGCCATACGCACGAATTGGGTTCGAATAGGCGAATAATGACGCGGTAACATGACGGTTGTTGAGTTGGTGGTGTCAAGTGTGTGGTATCAAGAAAGAGGATTATTACTCAACTGATAAACTCTTTTTTTTTTCTCTCTTGCTTGCTTCTACTGCGATCCTCTCGCTTCAGCTACAGCGGGGAAGCGGATAACGACGCACCAACGGGACGATAGATGTTATGTGTATGAGTTTCTGTGTAATATTGCACAATAAATACTGATCTATATAATTGATTTTGGGTGGAGAGGTATTAGTCATCCTAATAGCACTTCCCAACCCCATTCTTTCATGACTGTGCTCCAATGGGTGTCTGAGTCAAGTGATTTATCATCATGTGGCTGGTCATCGTTAGTCATTAATCCGTTCATCTGGTGTACGTTTTTGTAGTCACTCTTCTCCACAGCATCTTTGCGCTTCCAGACCTCTTTGACAACTTCAAAAGCACGATCAATGTTACCAATCCACATCCTTTCTGAAAACAATTTCCAACGTGTCTCGCACCATTCACGTTCCTCGCCCGGTTCGGCTTCGCAAGATGCAACCAAAAGCGGGAAAATGTGCACAATCATCACATTGGACGATGTCGGAATCGAAGCCAACAAGATGAATATCTTTTCTGCCAAAACGTGGGAAGCTAAAGAAGGGATCTCTGGTACAGCTTGATGGAGGTACAACAACGTCGAGTATCTGTATGCCTCCGCGGTGGCAATGCACAGCGGTATGTCCCAAGTGGTCGACTCGTTGGCGTCATTGTCGATAACCTGCAGAACGACAGCTGGCTTCCAGCTAAGCAATTTTTGTCTGAGTTCGGATGCCTGACTGATTGTCACCAAAGAGTTTCTCTTCTTGCCGTCGCTCTGCCTTTTCGCCTTTCTGATCCTGGTTATCAAATTGGCAACTTTCCCCATAGTCACAAACAATGACTGGCCGCATCCAAGTAAAGGATCAACGAGCTCGTTATTGTAGTTCAACGAATTGATTGTTTCGAAAAAGTGGAAAGCGCTATCTGACAGATCACTCCTGTCCGATCGGGGAGACTTGGAAAGCTCATTGTCACTGTGCTTGTTTTGCGATACTGACGTGATAACCGACACAAGGTCAATCCCCTTGTCATCACAAACCGTGTCTGACGTCATCTGGGCAAGCACTTCAAAGTAAACCCAAAAGTTGAAAACAAACTGCAAGGACTTTGGAATGACCACTGATTTCTCAGGACATCTAATCGTCTCATGGACCATGCTCTCAAAATCAAACTCATCTAGTAACGTCAACTTGCTTTTCAATTTGTTTTTCATGGCAAAAGTGCAATCACTGCCCTCATCGCTCGCCAGTGATCCGTTCACGCTTTGAATTCTGCCCTTTCTTATTGCCTGTTGGTGTTCTTTCAATAGCTCTAGTATCTTCTGGATCATGCTTTTGGCACCTTTCAAGTGAGCAATCCCGCTGGAGGTATGTGTATCCCATTGCTCACTAACAGCTAAGTTCAAGCACGTAATCAATGCAACGTCTAGTGGCAAGTCAGCGGAAGAGCTGGACAACCCATTGGCCAATTCCAACACGCACTTTTTCATGTATTGATACCCCTTGGCTCGTAGTTCGTCCGGGGCATGAACGACACCTGTACTTCCCGCAACGTGGAACAATGTCATTGACGCTATTGCGTTGAATATGCACGAATACTTTGATGCTAAGGGAACCACCAAATTTCTCCACGGGTTTTCATGTATGCCATTCTTGATAGACATTATGCCAGACGTGTACTCGGAAAACAAGTACAATATCTGATCATGTTCTGATGACCTTGCTAGCGATCCCTCAACTTCTGGTCGATGCACTTCGATTCTTGGCTCATAATTCAAAGCCAATGGACTCAATGATTCAACAGACGGCACGCTCACCTCATCGTGGTTGAATGCAAAATTCAAGATCGCGGTTAGCGACGGCGTTAGGTTGATATCGAGGTCTGGGATACTAGCTGCCGGACTACCTTGCTTCTTAACCAACGACCGCTGTGCTGTAACTAGGTTTTCGAAATTAGGAGAAAACAATTGTGAAGGCGGGGTAGGCGACGATGCCTCGTGCTGTTCTGGGGTCGCAGACTTTTCCATTTCTTCCACAGCGACCTCCGCTAGCGAGTTCAAATCGCTTCTATTGCGAAACTGGGTGATCTCGTTCATGTGGTAGGAATCACTGTATGACCTTGTGAGATTTGTTGTTCCTGGTGTCGACACGGCACTGAAGCTATTCCTCTCCGGTCGACTCTTTAGCGTCCCGGGGTTCAATCCTTTCGCTATTAGTTCGCTCTCTTTCGTTATCTCGTCGATTGATTTGCCTGTCACCGAGAAACTTGCAAGTTCTAGGTGTTTCTTCAAAGCTTTGCTCGTGAGCCCCGAAGACGTGCTGGAAGATGGCTCGTCATTGAACGATTTCCACTTGAAGTTAGTCGCGTAGCCTCCACATTCAATGTTCTTTTTGGTGCAGTTGAGACACACGGGTTTCGTTTCGTCACACTTGAGTCGTTTCTTCTTGCATGTCAAACACCCGTTTCTGCTCTTTTTCGCTTTGGTTATGCCATTCGATTGTTTGTCCTGCTTGTTCTTTGGCATCAGGGGGGGAAGAAGGTAGGTTCTGGGTACGAGTGGAATATCTGAAAAGTCTTGGGGGGTATGAGAAAATAGAAATCTGTAGGGGGGAATCCACACTAGATGGTGTTTGTCTATTCGAGGTAAAACTTTGCAGAGCTTTGACGTTGGAGTTGGTTTGATGGGTACTGGGTTTTAAAAGTGAAAACAGGAAAAATTACCCATTATTAATTCTTGGAGAAGAACAATCAAAAGAAAAAGAAAGGATTCCGTTTATCTATTCTTGATAAAGATATGGGGAGTCCGGTGGTGTACACCTTAATTCTGTATGGTGCTCCCACTGATAGTGGGATAAATTATAGATAGATGTAGAAAATAATCACAAAGCGTAATCATTCCCAATCGGGCAAAGATACCCCTTCCCTTTCCTCCTCTCTGCAGTCAACAGAAAAAGATTGGGTGGAGGCACGACTCACTGGCTCCGCTCTTTGCACAACAACACCATGCACACAAGTAATCTTTTTGTTCAAGGGGGGGGGATGGATCCCCGAGCAGCTCTGCCTCCTGCATCATCCATCCCTCTTCTGCATATTCTAAACAATCAAAGCAATGCAAGAGAGGAGAAACATAAGCGGTGTGTTTCCCGCTTCAGGAGTTTCCTAGATTTTCTAATGGAGCCATCCACTTGTCGTGTACACGCTAAACGTGGGGTGGGGGAGTAAACATTGCTCATGGTGAAGACTAGTTCCGTGGAGAGTGCTCCAAATAATAGCATACACCCATTGAACAGCTTTCTATTTCTACGACTCGTTGTTCTTTCGATGAACGGTTAGTGTTACACGATCTTGTGTAACCAAAGTGGGGAGTCAATTTATTGCAACCCTATTTATTGGCTCACTGCGAAAAACGAAAAAATATACAAGAATAATAAATTGCTGAAAATTATCAACCAAATCGACAAGAAAAATAACCACGACTAAGAAAATTCTCTACCTGGTTTAGCATTTGGAATATCAACCACATGCTAGTGATAAGAGACTGTTGGAAGTGAAACGAGTTGTGTAGGATCATGAAGCGACGACCAGCTAGTAGAATTCCTCAAACTTGGTAGCTTTCCGGTTTGCCGCTGTTGGGGACTCCCCCGGGCTAATGCAAACTGTCATGTTATAATAACCACCACATCTCCAATAGTGGGGCTGACTACAAACTTCTATTACCAAACAGAAATATGTGGGGACTCGGCTATTCATTAACTTTCTCTTTGTCTCGGTCTTGCCAAGCATACAATAACACGCCTTTTGTACCCCCCCATTATTATTTTGGTAAGCCGTTTCTTTCTTTTTATGGAGCTTCTGTTGAGATACACACACTTGAAGAATCCATGATTACCCCCCTTATCAGACATTATCAACTCGTTGACATCTCACCCCCCCAGCAAGTGGTTTTAGGAAATGCCCGCTAACTTGTATTTGGTTCACCGTTACCGCTAGTTGGACAAGTTGCAAATTTAAAGATAAGTGCTGCTTGGAAGAGGTTTGCAAAAAAACGGTTTATATACTGGCTGATATCCCACCGGAGTTATACTTATTTTCGTTTTTTGTTTTGCATCAATATCCTTTTTGACAATCAAAGAGTTAGCCACACCTATTCAACCATGTCGTCGTCCTTATTAGAAAAGAAAGAGTCGGATCAGCAGAGAGGCAGTATCGCCGAAGGAGAAGACCAGAAGATTTCCCACAAAACACTTGCCAACCAGTTGCACCATTTGACATCGGATGAACGTCCAAACGAGGACAAGTTCGTGAAAGAAGCACAAGCCAATTTGGACTTGATTGCCGAAACCGGTTACAACCCCGAGCTCAGAAGAAACTTCAGTGTCTTCTCGTTGTTGGGTGTTGCTTTCGGTTTGACCAACAGTTGGTTTGGTATATCCGGTGGTTTGGTCGCTGGCATCAGTTCTGGTGGACCCATGATGATTATTTACGGTATCGTCATCCTTACCGCGTTTTCCACCTGTATTGGAATAACTCTTTCGGAGCTCGCTTCAGCATACCCCAACGCCGCCGCCCAAATCTACTGGTCTCAGAAATTGGCCCCTGCCAAGTACTCCAGAATTGCTGCCTACTTCACTGGGCTCTTTGCTTCCGCTGGTAGTATCTTCACCACCGCTAGTATCAATATCTCCATCGGTACCATGGTTCTTGGGATGTGGGTTCTCAAACACCCAGATCACGAAATCAAGAACTGGCAGGTGTTCATTGTTTACGAAATGGTGACTTTGATCTTGATGTGCTTCAACATCTACGAGAAACCATTGCCAACAATCTCCAAAACCGCCTTGTTTGTCTCCCTTGCTTCCTTCACTACCATCATCATCACTGTTCTTGCGATGCACGAAGGTGAGTTCCAATCGGCGCACTTCGTGTTTGTCGAATTCAGCAACGGCACTGGCTGGTCTTCTGCCGCTATTGCTTTCATTGTTGGTTTAATCAATCCAAACTGGGCTTTCTCCTGTTTAGATGCAGCTACTCACATTGCTGAAGAAAGTTTGACCCCTGAAACCGACATCCCCAAGGCTATTCTTGCAACAGTTGCCATCGGCTTCATCACCTCCTTCACTTACTCCATTGCCATGTTCTTTTCAATCACTGACTTGGAAGAAATCTTCAACTCCACCACTGGCGTCCCAATCATGGACATTTTCTACCAAGCCACCAGATCGAAAGCCGCTGCTGTTGGTTTGGAATTCCTTGTGCTTTTAACAGCCAGTTTCTGCTCCATGCAATGCCAAGTCTGGTGTTCCCGTATAGTCTGGAGTTTCTCCAGAGACAAAGGCTTGCCATACTCCCATATCTGGTCCAAAGTCAACACCAGAACAGGTAATGTTGTCAATGCCCAGCTCTTCCAAAACGGATGTGTTGCAATTATCGGTTGCATCTACTTGGCATCTACCACTGCTTTCAACTCACTTATCGTCTCGTGTGTCACTTTTGTGTTGCTTTCCTACTTGATCCCAACCGTGTTTTTAGTTTTCAAAAGAAACCAGATCAAGCACGGCCCATTCTGGTTGCACAACTTTGGTTTGGTGGCCAACATTGGGTTGATCTTATACGCCACCTTTGCCTTCATCTTTTTCAACTTCCCAGCTGTCATGCCAGTTACTGGTGGCAACATGAACTACTCACCAGTCGTGTTTTCTCTTACCATCCTCATCGGATCTATTGATTGGTACTTCAGAGGCAGACACCAATATGTTTCCATTGAAGAAAGAGCTCAACATAAGCAGGAGTTGACAGCTAACTTGTCTAACCAAATCACAGCTATTCATTCTGTCGTATCGATGCCTGTCTAATTCTTTGTTATTTATTCATTTAAGTAGGTTGTTTTTATAGTAATAGTTTATCAAATACAAAGGGATCGTTTTGTGGAAAATCTAATCGTGGAACACCTTACCCTAATAGATTGGAGGGGAGTCAATTGTGACTTGTTATACCCTATCGGACTATTCGAAACGCGAGCAACGTATTGCCAAAGCACAATGGCTGCGCACCCCTCTTTTAAAAATTCAAGTTTCTGGGAAGTGCTGGCTAGATTTAAAGGGGGGTCTTTTTGCAAAGATGGATGTGGCAGTGATGGTTGCCTCGAGGTAGGTGGCACTAAACATCTCACATAAGGGGGCCACTACTAGACATTTGCACAAACAATCCAGGGCTATGGTAAATGAATGATCAAATCCCCTTTGTGGCTCAGGATCCTTCCCCTTTTTCTGGGGTAGGATGGTTTTGCTACCTTTTGCAGTTCGAAATCACGAAGTGGGTAACAACCAGAACAAAGGGTGTGTAAGCCACTACCGGAAAATTTATTCCTTTAGATACAGTGGTGGAGCATAACTGTACGTTTGGTGTGGATTCGTTGATAGTATATAAACACAGTATGCTCTTCTTTGGTTTCTTGTAGTATGCTGTGATTCACTCATCAACTATGCCGAACGACCTCAAAATGAAAGACGGTGCCAGACCTGGACAAAACCCCATAAAACGATTCTTCACTACCAACTCCAAGTCCAGCAATCAACACCTTCTTCAAGAAGCACAAGCCAACTTAGACTTGGTTGCGGAAACGGGATACAAGCCAGAACTCAAACGAAACTACAGCGTCATTTCCCTCTTGGGTGTTGGGTTTGGACTCACCAACAGTTGGTTCGGTGTGCTGGGCTCCCTCGTTGCAGGTATCAGCTCAGGAGGACCTATGGTGATCATCTATGGTATCCTTATCGTTGCTGCCTTCTCAACCTGCATTGGCATAACGCTCTCCGAGCTTGCTTCAGCCTATCCTAATGCGGCTGGTCAGATTTATTGGGCAGGCAAGTTGGCGCCAACCAAATACTCGAGAATCAGCTCATATGTGACCGGGCTCTTCTTGTGCGTTGGCAGCACCTTTACTACCGCAAGTATAGCCATCAGCATTGCCACTGCTGTTGTTGGTATGTGGTCGCTCAACCATCCCGATCACGAAATCAAGACGTGGGAAGTGTTTGTTGTGTATGAGGTTTTCACTTTTGCCTTGATGTTCCTAAATATTTGGGAAAAGCCATTGCCAGCTATATCCAAGTGTGCATTGTACGTGTCGCTTTTGTCGTTCTTGATAATCACCATCACAGTCCCAGCCATGCACAAGGGCGAATTCCAATCAGCCAGATTTGTCTTTGTGGAGTTTGAAAATGCAACAGGGTGGTCATCGCCAGCAATAGCTTTCATAGTTGGTTTAATCAATCCGAATTGGAGCTTCTCGTGCCTTGACGCTGCCACTCATATTGCAGAAGAAAGCTTGACTCCAGAAACAGATATACCAAAGGCCATCCTCGGGACAGTGATCATTGGGTTTATCACGTCATTCACGTACTCAATCGCAGTGTTCTTTTCACTTACAGACTTAGACGCGATCTTTAACTCAACTACTGGTGTCCCCATCATGGATATCTTCTACCAAGCTACCAGATCCAAAGCTGCGGCTATCGGCTTGGAATTTCTTATCCTTCTAACCGCCTGTTTGTGTTCAGTGCAATGCCAAATATGGTGTTCCCGTTCTATCTGGAGCTTTTCCAGAGACAAGGGTTTGCCTTTCTCCAACATTTGGTCCAAAGTGAATACCAAGACAGGCAACGTTGTCAACGCTCAGTTGTTCCAAAATTTCTGGGTTGCTGTTATAGGATGCATCTACTTGGCATCTACCACTGCGTTCAACTCCATCTTGGTCTCGTGTGTGACATTCTTGTTGCTATCATACATCCCACCGACGTTGTTCTTAGTCTTCCAGAGAAACAACATCAAGCACGGCCCGTTCTGGTTGAACCAGGTTGGATTGGCATCTAACATTGGCTTACTAGTTTGGGCTACGTTTGCCTTCACATTCTATAACTTCCCCGCTGTTATGCCGGCAGCCAGTGGCAACATGAACTATTCGTCATTGGTCTTTGGTTTGGTTGTCATATTTGCCGTCTTCGACTGGTACTTCAGGGCAAGACACCAATACATTTCAGTGGAAGAACGTGCTAGTACTAAGATTGAAGAGTCATCTCTGGAGCAACAGTCGGACGACTCCAACAAAGATAAATCAGTTGTCTCTCAGGTAGAGTCATAGTGGTGTAGTGTTGTATAGCAATTTGACAACCAAGTTGATTCTCGGTTATAGTCCCAGTCGTGCATATTTGCCCAATTTGCAAAGTTTTTTTCTCCTTCAAGGTTCTCGCCTCAAAGGAAACTAATCTCCACCAGAAGGAGGAAAAAAAAACAACATGGAAGACAAAAACAGATTATAAGCAGTCGAGTTTTGTTTTTCCTTCCCACTGTGTATTTCTCCAAAGAAGCCCAGTTGGATTTTTTTTTCCTTGTATCTACCATAATGACAAAAGATATCGAAGATAAAAGTTCTTCTTGTATGTTTGATTCACCAGATAGATTTCTGAACTCAGGCAACCAAGCTACTAACACCATTGGCACAGTCAACAAATTCGAAGATATCCTACCAGACTTGTTCACGGTTTACAGGCACACAAACCAAGAAGTTGTCACCAGCGAATCTTTACCAGTCGGGTTTGTTGAAGAGAACCCGTTGAAGATTGTCGAATCTTTGCAATCTCATCAAGGGGGCAAGGTCACCAGCTTGGAGCAAAAGTTCAGAGACAACCAGTACACCAGACCGTATGAACTTTATCACGACATCAAGGCGGTTTCATCAATTTTATTGAACAAACACGAGAATGGGTCCACAGAGTATAAAGAATACGACTTCTTCTACAAGTTTGCAACTGAGTTGTTGTTGCGTGAAGTGGGCAACTCCCTTGTCTTCAATAACCAGTTCCCGGAAATCAAAACCGAACTAGAGTCCCAGATAGAAGACGATTTCAACAAGATTTTCCACAGCTACAACCTTTCCAACGGAGAGGTTATCACGTACGTCTCGACTATTGAAGAGCAGGAGCTGGTAAACGGTGGTTACTACCAGCAGCAGTACGCCAACCAGCCGAAGGTGAAACGAGTTCAGCCACTTTTCTCCTCGGTGATTTCAAGATCGGAATTGGACAATCGACAATCAATAGTCAAAGGACCGTACGGAATTGCCAAAGTCATCCCAAGCATGAAGGACTCGGTGTCCGATAATGTACTCGATAATTTGTCCCCGATCACCAACAAAGTGCCATCGCCATTGGACCAGCCAACCAACATCTTGCATGACTTTTTCCATCCTACGTGGTACACCGTCTCCATGCCACAGTGGCTAACTTATAAATCACAGTCGATCAAGCCAGCTACCCTGAGTGCTAACAAAGAGTTAGAACAAGGCACAGGAGCAGAGAGTTCCCAAAAGCTTTCCATTTTGAGAAACAGAGACAACGATTTTTCGTCCAATGCAACCAATATTTGGGGACCAGGCAATTACTACAGATCCTTTGTTCCGTCACGCGATCTGACCAGAGCAATAGTGAGCCATAGATTGAGAGCAAACATCTGGTTACAACACATTGGTCTTGCAGAAATTGCCAAGATCAAGAAGGGGTTTATGGGCGTGAAAGAAGAAGAAGAAGAAGCAGTGCCAAAAGAAGACGAGTCCGAAAAGAAGGAAGAAGAGAGTGAAAAGAAGGAGTCCGAGGAAGAGGCAAAGCCCAAAGATGAGGAAGCTGTCTCGTCCAAGGACAGACCAGTTGCTGATGAAATAAATGTCGCCAACTTGGTTAACTGGAACCCAGCCAAATTGGAAGACTTGAAGTATTTGAAGGACCACAAGGAAGATTTGATAAATCCAAAGAGACTCCAGAAAATGATCTCGATATCCCTTTTGAAGTTGAACAAAGTCCGTCAGGATAGATTTGCCCGCAGCGATGTTCGAAATCCATTGGCGCCAGAACACGAAGAGTTTGTGTTGTACAACAGGTTGGTAAAGTTGATCAGTATTGCCATAAAATTGTTCAAGTTGAATCCTGGAAGTTTCTCATACGACTTTAGCAAGAAGATTCCCGTGTTGGTTTCTGAATTTAGTGGAACATTGCCTGGTGTTGCGCCAAACAAGATCCTTGGTGGCAGTACGACGATTGCAACTGGTAAGCTGAATAGGTTGCCTACGCTCAAAGGTCCAACTCCATATAGAAAAAGACCAGCGAGATACTAGAAAAAAAAGTAATTTCCTTCTCTATATATGTAATCTGTAATATATGTATACTATTATCAATTCAGACTAATAATCTATATTTGATAAATTCTAACCCACTTTAACCATGAGCAGCTTATTCAAATATCTGCCCCGTTAGCAAATGCGATAACCAAATAAATATTCAATGCAGTAATAATAACCCAAGTAAGTATACTGGCAATACGGAGGAAGGTACCGTTCTCAAAACTAATAGTCTTCTGCTGTGGTGCCTCGGCTAACAAGTAGCTAGACTCATCGGTGGACGACGTGTCCACCACAGTCATGTATTCTTTCTTCGACGTGAAGTAAATCAATGGCGCACTGACAATAGGCAAAATGAAGCTCAATACAACTTGCGAAGAGTTCATGACTTTGGAAACACCTTCTCTTCCTAATGCGCCCACGACAATAAGCACAGGCAAGATTGCCAACACTCTCGTGGCGATTCTTCTTTTCCATGGCTCGATGGTCCAGTTGATGAAACCTTCACTGACAATCTGTCCTGCCATGGTACACACGATACCGGCACTCTGTCCCGAAAACAACATTGACAATGCGAAGACTAAACCAGCAGCGGGAGAAATGTAATAGGACAACATTTCGTAGATGGATAACAAGTCTGCATCAGCGGCATCTGGTTTGCCATACAACGTGGACCCGGCAACAATCAAAATGGCGGAGTTGACAAACACGGCAACGATAAACAACGACAAGACCAATTCCACATACGAGTAGTTCAAGCAGTACTTGATTGCTGCGTAGGACGGCTTATACTTGTGAGCCAAAAGCGAACCATCAGAAATTCTGCGCAATCTCGATGCCTCGACTGGCTGGAGCTCTCTCGTGTGGTGATTGCTGCTGATGGTACTGGCTTGAGACGACTCGTCATTCTTGAGCGTGCCGTGCTTCTCGTCATAGTCCTTCAATCTCGGTTGAACCAATGCCGATCCCAAGTACAACGAGTGTGGCATGACTGTCAGCCCAACAATCCCACAACTCAAGAACAAAGCCATTGATTCCTGGAAGATCTGCTTGTTGACTGGCAAGAAACCTTTAAAGATCTGCCAGCCTGACCCGGGCGCAAAGTCACACTTGAACAACTCGACGATAAAACACACGCAGGTTGCTGCCACCAAGATCGAAACAATAATTTCGAAAAACTTGGTCTGCTTCATGGTTCCATCCTTACGGTACGCCATCAAAATAATCAAGACGTCCAAAACAGTGATCAAAACACCGTAAAGCAAAGGAATCCCAAACAAGATCTCCAACGCAATAGCTGTCCCGACCACTTCGGCCAAATCGGTTGCAATAATGGCAATCTCAGCACAAAAGTACATGAAAAGGTTCAATTTCGGGTTCAAGTTCAAACGGCACATTTCTGCTAAGTCCAAGCCCGTGATGGTGCCCAATTTGACACACAATGACTGTAAAACGATTGCAAACACATTGGCCATGAAAATGATGAAACACAACTTGTACTGGTACATTGATCCCGAAGACACGGATGTCAGGTAGTTTCCTGGATCCATGTAACTGACACTGACGACCAACCCTGGACCAATGAAAGTGGCATACTTCTTGGCCATACGAGCAACTCTCGTTAGTAGCGATTCACTCATGCTTGAGGCAGTTGGAATTGTTGACATTTCAGGAGACAGAAACAAAGAAAAGGGCAAACAACAAAATAGATAATGATTCAGGAGAGTGTGTACCTTGGGAATCGGGGTGCCCTCGAGAATATAATATAGAAGTCTGGTGATGTAAAATAATGCAAATATTGGAATGTCTAAGAATCTTTGATTTTGTTGAACCTTTTTTTTTTCTTTATTTCGTTGCTTCCTCCCTCCCGCGGGTGCGCGACGTGGGCTTTGACCCGGGGGAACGAGTGATATCCTGGTGGTGGAGATCGTTGCTTTTCCGGTGATTCATGCTTATTTTATCTCTCTTTTTTTTTTGGCATGTCATTTGTTTGCAGACGCCAGATCGTTCCAGTTACGAGAAGTAGGTGTCTGACAGTACTGGTGGGACGTGAGATAGGTGAGTTCTGAATCTAATGTGGGTGTGCTTTATGGCACCAACTTCGATTTCGGGAGCAGCCAAGACTTACGCAATATGGCATCTCCAAGTGCGTTGTGGGTGGCTACAGGTCTTGGAGGAATCCGCTAACTAATCGACTAGTATCAGTCGATCCTGAGTGATCTGGAAGAAGTCACCAAACGAGACGCTGGTTAGTCAAGGAACGATATGAGTCGTTTCTGGGTTCCGACGAGCTACTGCGTTATTCATCGAGCATTTCGCAACTACCCTACAACACGCTTGGATACTCTTGCTAGGCGCTTAAACTAACCCTTTGTGGAGTTTGAACCATCCATACTCTCAAGGGACTGCATATAAGTCCACACGCGTTTATCCGGTTCGCCTCAATACAATTTTTCGCTTCTTTGCTCTCACTTTACAGCCAATCACACCAACCAATAGCACTTGCAAGAACCCTTTGGGTATACACCGTTACATATTCATCCAATGATAACAACAAGCTCACTGGCCGGGCGAATAGTCTTGAGACACAGAGGTTTTTGCAATGCACTCCCTAGATACGTTTTGAAGAGGCTGTTTGCCGCAGCCGCAACATCACACAACAACACACTCATTTACAACCTAAACGACTACAAAAGTTCATTCCCGAAAGACTTTGTGATAAACGACGACATCACGGAGTTCATTAGATTAACCAAGCATAAACTAGAACCTCAGAGCATAAAAATTGGAGTCATCTATGAGAATGACCAGGCAAGAAGCAGCTCGAAGATCATAGAATCTTTGCTTGCTGACCCATTGGCATCTGGCAGTGAGGTTTGGCTTGATGAAATTTCTACAAGAGAAGGAAACGGACAATACAAGTACAGTCAGGAAGTCGTAATTGACAGAGCCAACCAACAATTTGGTGTCCCATCTCCAATACTATCAGCTAGTTTGCGAAACACGTTTGCTGCTAACATCGAAAGTCCGACAGACTTGGTCATTGAAGAAGTCGAAGATGTTGCCGAAGTCACAGAGTACGTGTTCTTGATCAATGTATCCAACCAATTGGGCAACTTGGACTACCCACCAACCACGAGGAACAAAATCCTACTTAATGTTATCGACAACCAAGAGTTTACTCCGCTGAGTTCTGAGTCCACACCTGTCAGCTTCAAGAACGAAGCCTCTAGCCATATCATCAAAATCAACAGTCAGCTTGCATTTACCGGGATTGACCAAATTATAAAGAATGGCGTTGCATCTTCCGATGTTTTCATCGACAACATGACCAAGAGTAACATTTATGAGTTGTTCAAAGCTATAAATTGGTTTTCCCAAACTCCTGTGTTGGGTGCTTGGCTCTTGCACAACATAAAGTTGAATATCGAACGCAAGATAGAGCTGACAGCATCGCCGGAAGAGACGAATGAGATTTCCAATATAGAGATATCGAGGTTTATTGATTTGGTCAACAAAGAACTACAAGACGACTTTGAACCAAAGACCGTCAGATTCTTCCACAAGAACCTCTCGTGGTGGAAATTGTACTACAAAAATGATAACATTGAATACGAAATCAAAGACTTTTTCTTGAACAACTTTATGAACAAAAGCATTGAGAGTTATAACTACTTGAGAGGCAAGATCAACCCCAGTGACTCCGACATATCGGTTGCTAACCCCTTGTTTGCATTGAAACAAGAAGTCATCAACAAGAGCATAGCGGAAGAAGTGCAACCCAAGGTTTACAGAGCTTTGGGTGAAGGGTTTTTGTACTATCAACTACCAATCTCGCTCCTTTCCTTCTTTGGCTTCCAATACTTGGGCTATGCCGCCAACGACTGCATCGCTTTGGCGATCCTTGGTTTGGTTCTCGGATTCAATCAGGTTTCCAAAGTCTGGACTGGTTGCACCGATAAATGGCTAACTAATCTCTTTGAAGAAATACGAGTCTGTCTCGGGAAACAATGTGTTGAGGAGGGGTTGCTCAAAGAGTCCAACGCCCAATTAACAAACGATATAAAGTCCACGAAACTAAGACAAGATATCTTCAATGAAATAAATAAATAAATAAATACGTGCAATTCCAAAACTAGCAAAAAAAAAAACTATACTATGTATACTCTATAATGAAGGTGGAGCTTGGTCTTCCTGGCTGCTTTGTTGACTAGAGTTGTTTTTCAACTTGTGCTCCAACCTTTCGAATTCCTTCATAGCTATCTCTTCCTCGGGGTCTAATATCTGCACCACTTCCTTCACTTCTTCAATATAATGCATCAACATACTTTCAATACCACTCTTCAACGTATCTTCGCTTGCACTGCACGACTTGCAGGCACCTTGTAGTTTGACAAACACGGTTCCCGTCTCCTCGTCAAACCCTTTGAGTTCGATATCTCCGCCATCGTCCTGGATAGCCGGTCTTATTCTAGTCTCGATCAACTCTTTAATCATCGCCATCAACTCCGTGTCTGCCAAATCGTCCTCCTCGTTGGCTTTGTCGACCAACTCTTTTGTTATCACCGGCTGCTTCTTGGAAGTTAAAAATTCGTCAAGGTGCTCCACAATCTCGGGCTTCAAGCTGGCCCATGGCATATAGTCTTGCTTGTTCACGGTGAGGAAGTCGTGACCCAACATGACGGAGTTGACACCGGGGATCTTGAAAAGCATCAAGGCTAACGGCGAGTGCATTGCTTGGAAAGTCGTGGAGAACTCCATCGTCTTATCTTCCATTGGTAGTATGGGACACTCCTCCGATATGAACTTTAATGCATTCGGGTTTGGGGTTGACAATGTCTTGAAATGGTAGAGCCTTTTAGGCATGAACGATTGTATTGATCTTCGAAACATGGCTGGTTTGGTTGTGGGTATTAATGGGGTTAGATCAGGAAAAAGAAAGAGCAAGTGTGTGTTTGAGATTAGTAATTGTTTTTCACAAGGATCATCTTGAGAAATGGAGAAGCAACTCATAGAAAAAAAAAATGTCCGCTATTTAGGCGCTGCTTACTTTAGATCACGACTTGATTGGTGTGTTCAGAGCACAGAGTTATTGTGTCACTCATACTAAGGCACAAACCACCATTCAGTTAGACTTTATTGCTGTTTTGCCTTCCTTCAAGTAATCACGTGACTGGCTCTTCATTTTCTCCTGTATATATGTATATTGATATGAATATTTATAAAAGAATAATTCAACCATGGAAATATCCAGTATTGAAACCTGGTGCTTTTTTTTGATTTAGTTATGGGCTAGGAAAGGGACTCTAATCTTTGTTTTCTAAGTCAACAATCTTACCACCGCTGGAGAATCTTGGGTTTCTTGGATCATTGATGAATTCGTCTGAGTTGGCAGAAGCGACGGAAGCCTTGTAAATCAAGTAGTAAGTGATACTAGCTAGAGAAATAGGGGTTGATGTTAGTAACGATGAACGTCAGTTTGAGGGAACAATTAATGAACAGAAGGGTGCCTGGGGTATTACTCAACTCGGGAAAGCTAGTAATCCCTAATGATTCATAAAACGGATATTTCCTGTGATTCTTTCAATCATATCATGGTCTGTGACAATTTCCCATATCAATTGGCTCCATTCGGGAGCTCTCTGGGGAGTCTATTTGTCGTTCGACGTTGCACTGTGGGCAACTTCCTTTCTGTCAATTGTTCCCCTTGAACAATGGTCTAAACATACCACCGACGGCGTATGGCCAGTAGGTCTTTAAGACTGGGAATGGATATCTTGGAAGGGCCATCTTTTTAATGTTCAATCAATAATGTTGTTTCAAGATAGAAAATACTATTGAGAAGCACGCAGTTGTGTGTTTTTTGTATGGGAGTTTTTTTTTTTGCTTTGACTGCTCATTTTTCAGTGCGAGAAGTTCGGTGAAAGGATTCGTTGGATGAACGCATATTATTGGACAATGCGTATATACAGGAATGCACACGTATTTTTGGGGCACACCTTCTAACTACCTATTTCATACACACGTATCTCTTGGGTGTTGACGTTGAACCAGCAATTCGACTCGATTGAGTTCGGGCTGGCATTGGAAGATTTGATAATCCATCTGTGGGGAAACCATTTGCTTAGCTGAGTTTCCCAGTCGCTTATAGTGTCAGGGTTTCTGACGGTTGCCGCGATAATTGCAGCCAGCAAGTGGTTCTTCACAAACAAGTCGTTAATGGTGGCACACAATGGCTCCAAGAGCCTACTATCAAATGTGATATCGGCAGCAACGACGTAGTCGACATTTCCATCCACTGCTGTATCTTCTCCCCATATCAATTGCTGGCATTTGATCGTCTCTGAGTTAGCTAACCCATTCAAACTCATTGTCTCTGTGATATTGTCAAACACGTTTGTCGATCCATCAGTCATAATGATCTGCCTGATGTGGCCCACTTTTTGGTGGTAGTTTTTGGCAATCGCCAAGCTCACCAAACCAGTTCCACAGCCAAGTTCTAGTATAGTCTTGTCTCTGAAGTTGTATGGCGGCTCCCCATTATCATTCAAGAAGTTTGACAAATACAACGCAGCTTCCCATGTTCTCAAGCCGGTTGTGTTTGCTCCAGATATCAACTTTGGTGTTTCTTTAATCGTGATGGAGTCTCGGTCGTCGCCCGTGAACGGCTGGCCAAAACCAGCAATACTGTACTTTAGAATATCAGGCTGTGATGGCTCGAGCTCTTTGGCATTTAGTATTTGTGGATCACAGTATAACTCATAGAGCTCGTCTGCAAACTCTTCGTTGGATGTTTCGATTTTGGCAATGTACTCTCGTAGGATAGTTTTGACGTAGTATGGATTTAAGGATAGTAGTGGCGTAAGACGTTCAACAAACAACAACTGCGATTCATATGTAAGGTCACTGCTGGAAATCGGAACATATCGAGCAGGAACTCTTTGTTCAATGTATGCAAATAGTCGTTTATTCATCTATAGACAATAAATAATACCAGATCGAAGAGCAGCAATTTTTTTTTTTCGGCACTCCGCTTAACCACGAACACCAAAAGCACGGATTCTCTTCACACCACCGTCTGGAATGATGGTCAACTTGATGTGCGAGTAGACCTTCGAGGTATCCTTGACTTCAAACTCATGTTCTTTATCGGCAGAAGTCTTGGAGTCATCGACGATAACTTCCCAATCGCCAGAAGTTGGATCAATTTTGGATTCCTCGTCAACCTTGATGCCCTTTACATTGACTTTCTGTGGGAAATTTCCTCTGAAATGTGCTGTGTCGACGATGATTTTCTGCAACTTGGCAGGAGCACCCAATCTGATAATCACCCAGTCAGTGTGGCCTGGTTCTCTGGATCTCTTGGTTTCCCATCCGTCAGACATGTCGTGGCCACGGCCAGGCAACAACAAGTTATCAGCAGTTCCAAAATGCTGGTCGCTAAACTTGATTGCAACACCTCCGTTTTTAACCGAAGCAAAATCGGTAGCTTCACCTGACGATTCTTCAACAACAGGGATGACTTCACCATAGAGTCTGAATCTGGCGATACCACCATCTGGATACATTCTCAATCTAGCATGGGTATAGTTCTTGGATGTCAACGATCCTCTAGAAAAGAAGTGTCTTTGCAGGGGCCCACATTCCACCTTGCTGATAACAGTCTCCCAGTCGCTTTCTTTAACGGACAGTAAGTCGTCGTTGTCCAATTTCTGAATTGCCTCGACTGAAATAAACGGAGCATGGTTACCGTTGAAGAACGCAGTGTCGACCTCAGCGGCAATCAACTTGGCTGAGCTCACACCGAGTTTGATGATCACCCAGTCTGCCTCAGCTTCATTGTGTCTTCTGGTTTCCCAACCATCGTACCAGGCACCCGCATAGGTGAATCTAGTGGCGTCTCTGATTGGTGCCTTCGGCTTGATCAAGTTTTCGGCGTCTGCAAACCATTGATCTGAGTACGATAAGATCTGTCCCCCGAGTTTTTCACCGATAACGTCAGTGTACTGAGAAACTATTTGTTCTTGGAATTGGTCTTGAGAAAGTACTTGAGTCATTGGGTCTTGTTTGGTTTGGTAAGAGGAAAAATCAAGATCATCCACTGGGCGGAATTTGTCGAAGATAAATACTGAAAAAACCCAAAATCCACAATTCGGGTATTACCGAGATAACAACCACCACAAAAAATGAGTCGCGCACACTACACGTAGAATTATTTGGCAACAATTAAGGAATAAATATTGAAACTCTAAACATTGCTTATATAAAGAAAAGGGGCTTCTTCAACAAGGAACATCTATTAGATCAAAGCAGCAACAATACCGGCAACACCAGCAGCCAACAAACCACCAACTTCGTTTCTGCCAACACCGTTAGCAGCAGAAGCAGAAGTGTCGTTGCTAGAAGAATTGGAGCCAGAGTGGCCAGCGGCACCGCCAGAGGTAGAGTTGGAAGAGCCACCGCCAACGGCAGCCTCGTCTTCTTCCTTGAGGTTGGCACAGGTCAATCTGGTGTTGTTGCTGGAGTGGATAACAACGGACAATCCACCAATGTAGGACTTGCTGTCTGGATTCAAGGAAATGTAGTTGTCGTCAAACTCACCTTCGAAAGAAGTACCAGTAAGGTTGAAGTGTCTTCCGGCAAGGTCACCGACTTCCTTGGCAGCTGGGGTGGTGGCGGTAGTAGAACCGTTGTATGGGTTAAGGTGGCCACCAGTAGCAGTACAGTTGCCGGATTCAGGGACTGGCTTTTCGTGAACGTGGAATGGGAATGGACCACCGGAGGATGGCAATCCCTCAATGTCGATGCTGACCAAGACGGTGCCATTGCTGGATGGCTCGAACTTGATGGTACCTTCGATGTCGGACTTTTCAGACTTTTCGAATCTGGCGACTAATGGTGCGCTGTCGGCAGAATCAGTGGAGATTGGAGCATCACTGGCGATGGCAAGGGCACTAAGGGCTAAAACGGCGAAAAACTTCATAGTGTCTGGGTAAACTTAAGTTGTGAGGGTATGAAACTAGCAAGAAAGAAAGAGTGGATAAAAGGGGGACGGGGCAGAAAATCATGTTCCCTTTTATAATCCAACGGCAAGCATGCCGCCTGCAAATCTTCGCTTTTGAGCTTCTTTGTCTGTAATAGGTCTATTTCAGTTTCTTTTTTTTACACAATCCCGTGAATTACAGCATTGCACATGGAGGATTGAAACTTAACCAAACAAATTCCTTTCCCATCTCTGTGAACTCCTCCTTTGTTACTTCTTTTAGGATGGAGATGTGCAGGTGGTTATTTTAGACTTTCTGCAGTACACCCATATTGTTCCTTTTTGGCTTTGTGATATAATTTCCCCTAATTCTGCAGATTACTTGGCCGATTATTGGAACTTCAATTTAAATACCGTCCCGCAATTGGCTGGATTCGTTCCTTCCCCCCTATTGACACATGTCGAACGTGGACTTTCCTGCGGCAAACGGCAAAAAAAAGGTTGTGGTTTTGTCTAGCTCTGTTTTAGTTTTTGTTTTGTTTTCCCTTGTTCGTAGTTGAAGAGAATGATAATACCTTCACGGACCGAAGATCGTCCATTAAGCCAACTCGCCTCTCTCTCTGTATTTTTATTTTTTTTTTTTTTTCATGGCGGACGTGTAGGTCTGTTTGGAGTGGGAATGGGAAGGATCGGACAGTGAAACATTCCTTCTCAGATTAGGCACATATTGAATCTAGATACACCCAGCACAGGGAGGCAGGAAGAAGGGGAGAAACTCGTTATGGTGGGGGGTCCTGGCGGCCCTAAACTCAACTTAATCACAGTACGACAGCCGGGAGAATTCGACGGGGGCGTCGGTAGGAACGCAATTATGTAATCACCATACATGCAGCGAACCTTGTCAAATGAAAAAAAAAACCACATTCCATGTGAATAATATAAGGCAATTTCTTCAGGGAATACGGGATGTGGTCCTGGAGAGGAACAACCAGGACAAGATTCAAGAAAAACCTGGCCATATTTATATTCGCCACTTGTGAGAGGACTCTACAAACCATAAGTGGGAACCGTAAATTTACTCAATTATATTTCTGGTAAGGTGTAATTTGCTCAACGTCACCCGCGGCGTGAGGTTGGTGTAGGGCCCGCGAGCCTTGCTGTCCTTTCTGCTCGAGCTTTCTCTTCACGTTCGCGTCGAGGTTTCGTTGATACAATGGCTCTACTCTACACTCCGTCTACTCCGGCAACTTGCCTAAGCCATATTTTATCTTTTCCATCAACTATTCACCGTTGCTCGTGCCGCCCATCCTAAAAAAAAAGCAAACCAAAAAGTATTGTTCCAGATTCATGCCAAGAAAAAAAGTGGTGCGGATTTAATTGTCGGATTTAGTTTTGAGGAGGAAAAGATTGGAAAAAAAAATAGGAGACGGGGCATTGGGAACCAAACCTTGTAGTGGTAACGCCGTACACCCTTACAGCTATTGATAGAGATTGATGCTGTGACAAGCTGTCTGAGCTTCCGAGCAGTCTCATTTCGCTCCCGTAGCGTGAGTCGAGCAAGTTGCACATCGATATAGAACGGTGGCACATTGCATGGATCTTCTGCGATATCGGTGATTGCTCTCTGTATTTTTTGGGTCCATTGTTTGTGAACAACGTCCACAATCTTGGGGACAGAAAATGATTTGCATATTCATGTAGCATTACGCCATCTCAGCAATTGGTTCTTTCGTGGAATACTTATAACTCCAGTAATGTTTCACTGGAAGAGGCAACTGGTTTTGCTTGTCTTCGGAGAAAAGTTTATTTCCCCCAACTAATTATCATGATATGTGCAGCCACGTACCGCCAAATCGTCCAGAATCCACAAAATCAATAGAGGAAAAAAGCCTGGCCAGAACGGCAAGCTCCGATGCATTCGAGCTTTCTATCAGGAAAAATTTTATCTATGGGAGAGACAGAAGGTTGGTGTGGATTTTCCCCAATACTAGAGAGCAATGCTCAAACTCAACCTACGCATGACTGCCAAGGTCATACTGCTCATCGGGGTGATACTATTCACAGTGCTCCCGTCAGCTATATCGGAAATCCAAGGAAGCACAGATATCATGATCTACGACCACAATGTTAGATATGCTGCTCCCCTATTTAAGAGAACATCCAAAGAATTGCCGTGGAGCGACAGAAGGAAGGGGGTCGTCAATGCCATTAAGCTGGAAACCACGGGACACTCTGCATTGGTGGGTCTCCAAGAGACTGACTTGGCACAGCTACAGGACATCTTGCGAGGACTAAACCAGGACCAGCCGGACGATCAAAAGTGGACATACTTTGGGCGAGGAAGAGGCGATGGGAAAGAAAAGGGAGAGTACTCGCCGGTGCTATACAAGAAATCCGATTGGAAATTGATAACCGCGACTACAAAGTGGCTAAGCTTGACTCCCGACAAGCCCTCGAAGTATGCTGGTGCAGACAAGAACAGGATTGTGACAATAGCTACGTTCATGCATAACAAGAGCGGGAAGGTCGTCAACTTCCTCAACACCCATTTGGACCACAAATCAAAAGCAGCGAGAGAATACAGTGCCAATCTCATACTTCGCTATGTCAAATCCTTGCCGAATAAGTACCCCACATTTTTGATAGGAGATTTCAACTCAAAGGAGTCGGATGAAGCGTATCGCATTGTGTCACGTGAGATGGCCGACTCTTCAAAGATTGCCGAGAACTTGGCCGGATCTGAGTTAAACACGTTCTCTGGCTTTGGTGACAAGAAGATGTACAGCATCGACTTTATCTGGTCCTTCAACAGCACAAAGTGCTATTCAACCATAGTTCCTATTTACCACGCTGTCGTTGACAACTACATGGACAACGGATTCCGGTTCAGCGACCATCGCCCCATCGTAGCCCGATTTCTAATATAGAATGGACGTTGTCGAATAAACAAACACCAGGTACTTGTGTGTATAAAAAAAGATCACCCCACAGTTCATCTGAAGAGTCCCCCGAGATTGTTGCAAATTCTTGGTGTTGCAGATTTGATCGTAGTGCATCTGGACTTTGGGTCGTGTGAACAAGACCGACTTTTTTCTCTTGAGCTTTTTTTTTTCTTTTTCATTTCCCGCATTTCTTTCTGAGGGCAACAGTTTGGAAGAACGAAAGGGAAAAAAAAAAGGACTAGCCAACCCGACCACCGACCCTTTCGATTACACCACCTTGGCCACACGAATGATTCTGATACTTTCGAGGAGCAGCAGACGTTCTGCTGCCAGTATACTAAAACGAAGCATACCGCAGTTGCGATGCGGGATAACTAGAAATTTGCATGTGTCACGATACCTTCGCCAGCAGGAACCACGAGGTAATTGGGGCGACTCCATGAAGAGCCAGATGAATAAGGAGGCTCGATTTGAGCTTCAATCGAAACATATGCCTTTTAAGACGATCTATGCTCCTAACGATCCCTTTAACATGCAATCGCTTCGCAGGGAAGAGATTGTGTACAAGTTTATGTTGCAAGAATTTGAAGAAAAGTGTGCAGAGTTCAACTACATGCAAGACATCAGCACCTTGTATCCTGATTTGATCGATATCCTTTTGAGAGACATCAAGACCAAGTTTGAGATTAAGCACAAGAACTTGGGCGGGTTGTCTACTTCTGAGATTTTATCTACAGTGGCGGTTTACTATGAGTTGCTGAACCAGAACTTAGTGTGGAATGAAATGGAATTCGACAACGCCAAGGTCCAGGAATTATTTGTGGCTTACCAAAAAGCAGATGGTGAAGCTAATGTGAGTGAGCTCGCAGAAAAGTTCGAGTTAGATCCAAGGGTTGTCAAAAGCTGGGTGGAAATATTTGACACTCTCCAGTCAGTGCCATTTGCGGTGGGTAGCACTAAATCCTTCCCGCTCTGCCCTCCTGAGTACAATTTCCTCTCGGGTGTGAAGGCATTTAAAGAGAAACTCAATGATCCTCAGTTTGGTAAGAAACCGGACCTCTTTAGCTTGATGACTGAAATGCACAAGAGGCAAAACCAGTATCAGTCTGAAGGTTCAAAGAAGAACCAGTCTGAAGAACAAGGTTCGAAGAAGGACAACGATTTGAAGAAGAAAGACTCGAAGGAAAGGCCTGGCAAAGTTCTTGAATTTGAATTGAGCCCAAAGCTTCTTGTTCAGTATACCATATTCTTTGTTTTGTTGGCTTTGCTCCTCACTACTTCTGGCGCTGACGACGGCAGTGAAATTACTTTCCAGACATTTGTCACTGATTACTTGAGCAAGAACTTGGTGAAGAAGGTCACTGTTATCAACAACTCCGTGGTTGAAGTTGAGTTGAATGATAATGGAGTTCATCAGTCTCAGCATCACCAGTCTAAATTGTACTTCACCATTGGGTCTGTTGAATCCTTCGAACGTAACTTGCGTGAAGCCCAAGACAAATACGATATTCCTCCTCAGTTGCGTGTGCCTGTCCATTACACCACCAAGGGAAACATGGCCAGAGTTTTGGTCAATTTCTTGCCAACCGTGTTGTTCTTGGTGGCAATCTACTGGATGACAAAGAAAGCAGCATCATCTATGGGTGGCATAGGTCCTATGGGCTTTGGTAAGTCAACGGCCAAAAAGTTCAACCAAGAAACCGATATCAAGATCAAGTTCCAAGACGTTGCAGGCATGGAAGAAGCTAAACAAGAAGTTATGGAGTTTGTCAAGTTCTTGCAGAACCCTGAGAAGTATGAAAAATTGGGTGCCAAGATCCCAAGGGGTGCTATTTTGTCGGGTCCTCCAGGTACCGGTAAGACTTTGTTGGCCAAAGCCACGGCCGGTGAAGCAGGTGTTCCATTTTACTCTGTTTCGGGTTCCGAGTTTGTCGAAATGTTTGTTGGTGTGGGTGCCTCGAGAGTTCGTGATTTGTTCAAGACGGCAAGAGAGAATGCCCCATCAATTGTTTTCGTTGATGAAATTGATGCAATTGGTAAGCAGCGTTCGAAAGGTAATGCCACTGGTGCAAATGATGAGCGTGAAACTACTTTGAACCAGTTGTTAGTTGAGATGGATGGGTTTGACACCAGTGACCACGTTGTTGTGTTAGCCGGTACCAACAGACCTGATATTTTGGATAAGGCATTAATGAGACCTGGGCGTTTCGACAGACACGTTCACATTGACAACCCAGAGTTGCAAGGCAGAAAAGAGATCTTTGAAGTTCATTTGCAAAAGATTACATTGCAGAAGGATATCGACAATGATTTATCTGGAAGATTAGCCGCATTGACCCCAGGATTTTCTGGTGCTGATATCGCCAATGTCTGTAACGAAGCTGCTTTGATCGCTGCTAGATACAATGCCACTTCTGTCAGTTTGAGACACTTCGAGTTGGCCATTGAGAGAGTGATTGGTGGTGTTGAAAAGAAGTCGAAGTTGTTGAACCCAGAGGAACAGAGAATTGTTGCGTACCACGAAGCGGGCCATGCCATCTGTGGTTGGTACTTGAAGTATGCACACCCATTGTTGAAAGTGTCCATCATTCCAAGAGGTCAGGGCGCATTGGGTTACGCGCAATACTTGCCACCAGACCAGTACTTGACGTCCACCTTGCAGTTGTACGACAGAATGATTATGACCTTGGGTGGAAGAGTTTCTGAAGAGTTGCATTTTGATTCCGTTACAAGTGGTGCGCACGACGATTTCAAGAAGGTCACTGCCATTGCACAATCGATGGTTTTGAGATTCGGTATGTCCGACAAGGTTGGTATGGTTAACTATTACGATACCAGATCCCAAGACGACTTGACGAAACCCTTCAGTGACGAAACCAGCAGAATCATTGACGAAGAAGTGCAAAGGATTGTTAGTGACTGTTACCAAGCATGTAAGAAATTGTTAGTTTCAAGGGCTAAGCAAGTTGAATTGGTTGCACAAGAATTGTTGAAGAAGGAATTCATAACCAGAGAGGATATGATTAGGTTATTGGGCAAGAGACCATTCCCAGAGACGAATGATGCATTTGACAAGTATTTGGAAGGCAAGCCTGCCTTTGGCAACACCGAAGAGCTTGCAACTGAGAAGGAGTCTGAACAAAAGGACAATACATCTGGAAAGGATAACGACGACGCTAGAAAGAATGACAAAACGGGCGAACCTTCTACTTAGAATTGAGTAGTTATTTCTTGTAAATATAAGTTTAAATAATGTGACAGAGAAAATAAGGATTTTAGAACGGTTTTCGTACCAATTTCGAACCAAAAGAGAGCGATGGCTCTGTTAGAGGAAGGTTATCCGCGAGGCATACCTTTGAAGTAGTACAGGTTAGCGGTCTCTCCCACCTCTGGTTTGTTATCGCCAATCACAACAAATCAGTATTGTGTGTGTGCGGCTAAGCCTCCTTGATATTATTTCTCAATTTCGCACAGGCGCGGATTTCGTCAACCTGTAAATCCACCTCAGCATACAGGTGATGTTGTGACACAAGAAATAGAGGTGCATGTTGCCTGAAACCACGATGACTAAAAACACGGAACACTATCTGAAAACTTTTCAGATATGTTAAAGCATGAGCGGCTATGGTCACTTCATAGGAGATCGCTACAATGAACACGAAAAGCTTTTCTTTTCTTTCAGACTTTCTGGGTTTTGTGTTTTGCTTTCTAAGTAAACATACTTCCGGGGCTAGGCTCAGTCTCTTCATATATCAGCAAGCCCAAAAAAAAACTCCCATAAGGTATATCCGGTACCGCCAGACCAGGGTAAGATACATATTCCAAAACCAGACCCTATAGAGCAAAAAAAACGCCATGCCTGCCATAGAGCGCCACGACAGTCATGAGTCGTCCTCGTCGATATTCACATTATCGACGACGTCGTCCTCTGGTGCTTCCCCCACAAACGCCGAAGCGCCTATACCACTCAATGAGCTCAAACGAGAAGACGACCCACTAAATAATGACGACGGCAACAACAACAACAACAAGGAGGAGAAGGAGGAGGGAAAGGAGGAAGAAGAAGATGAGATGTCTAAACTCATAGCCAATGCATACTATCCTGATGGTGACGAGAGAAATTTCATGCATGCCGATATCAAGGAAGAGGCCCAAAAGAAGCCAAGTCTTGTCCAGAAATTTAAGGAGATCATCTACCCGAACTACATCTTGAACCATCTTGATTACACGTCCTTCAAAACAGTGAGTCGAAGCTGGTGCCACGTATGGTCATTGTGCATATTGACGATTGTGCCCCTTACCAGCAGCTGGCTCGGCAGTGCTCCTTACTTGACTTTGATCATGGGGTTCATTTCCATTTCTGGAGGGTCGTCCATTATCATGAATACCTTGACGTCCTTGTCTGCATTTACTGGTCTTATCATTGCATTTCTTCACCACGTGATCAAGTCCAAAATCATCAACGATATCCACGGTGGCATCACAGCCGAGCAGTTAGCACAGAGTTTGATTGAAGAAGGGCTGTGCCAGATGGACGAGAACTTATCTGTGTGCGTTGAACGACAGATCTTTAGTGGAAGGTACATCAATACCAAGGCTGTTGCGGTGACGATATTGGCCCTAATCAGCGCGACGTTCATCTTGGGGAACTTACGAAAGCATTTGCATCCCATATGTGCGCTTGTCTACGTGGGTGGCATGATTGGGAACTGTATCTATTCCTGTTTCGGGGTATTCTTCCCTATCTACGCGCCACTTGAATTGGGCTATGTGGCAATCAAGCCGATGGGGATCAGTTTTGCCGCCAAGATAGTTACGGCATTTGTAATCTACCCGAGCACCTCCAATTGGATGTATATCCAAGGCTGTATTAAAATTATGACCGGCTTAAAGACGGCGATGGAGAACAAAACTCGAATGTGCAAGACAATGAAACCATCAGCAGCAAACTTTGCAAACTACAAAGCTTTCAAGAGGGACATCACGGCTTTGCGTAGCTCAATGGCTCCATTGGAACTCGTGGCCTCGACGATCTGGTTGGAGTTTTCGTATGGGAGGTTCGATGTTGGTGATATCGGTGAGCTTAGATCGTACTTGAAGAACACAATCAGTGCCACAGCAAGTTATGCTTATTTCTACCAGTTGTTACAGGAAAGAACGTTCTATGTCAAGGATGATTATGGGAAACTCAGGAGAAGATCCACGGCTACGTCTTCACATTTGGACCACGGTCATGCCAAATTGTTCAGTGCTATACAGGATTCTTACAAGAAAGTTGGTGAGTACGAGAACAAGAGAAGGCTCAAGATTTTGAGGGACAGAATGGCCATGCAAGGTGCCGCAAATAGGCTTACATTGCAAGCCATTGATGAATGCGCAAAGTTTATGATTGACCTTTTCTCGCCATTGCTCGACAGTGCAAACGAAGGTGTCGCCGTTATCATAGAATGGTTGACTGCTGCCAATGCATTCAGAATTTACGCGTGGTTGCCTGGCCAGTGGAAGAAACACGTTGCCAAACAAAAGGAAATGCAAGAGAAAGTCCGCGAAGTGAAAGGGGCCATAGAGGAGCAGTTGCGCAAGTTCAATGACCCAGAAACATTACAGGAAAACATGGTGAATTCCCAAAAGACTGAAAATGAAAAGTTGTTCTTTATCAGCCAAGGGATTTTCTTTCTCCAGATTGTCAGCCATCAGTGTGAGAACATAATCAAGGTCTTGGATTTCTGTATGGACTTGGATGAAAGACGGCCAACACCGATATTTGTCACCCACTTTACCAAAAACAAATACTCGAAGCCCCGCCATTTAACCAGTGATCTTGATAGGCCAATGCCGGACTACTTGGTGCCAGATGTGCAAACAAGAAATGCTGACAGCATGCCCCCCTCGAATGTCTTGCAATACTGTGGTACTTACTTGTCCAAAGTGTTTCGCTTCCTTATCAGTAACGATTTTTGGTTCTGGATCAAGGCAGGTGGGCTCATCACCATCGGGGCTATACCATATTTTGTGCGTACGACTGCCGGGTGGTACTACCGACGCCGTATGATTTGGTTGGTGATTATGATTGCTGTTTCCATTGGTGAGAATACTGGATCGACTATTTATGTCTTCTGGGCCAAACTTGCATACACGTTTTTCGGAGCAGTTGTGGGGATGGTTGGTTGGTATATCTCCACGGGAAATGGCCAAGGTAATTACTATGGTTATGGCGCAGTAACAGGTGTGTTGTTTGTCTACTTTGTCTTTTTCAGACACTTTTCCATTCATCAAACATTATTGCCACAAGTTTTGTTTGCCGTCACATCAGTGTTGGTCATGGGGACATCTTGGCTAGACGCCAAAGGAGATCTTGGTGCCCTGGCAAACGTTGGATGGGGGTTTGAGCCAGCGTACTTGAGATTTATCGGTGTCACCATTGGGTTGTGTATTGCCTCGTTGGCAGCGATTTTCCCAAAACCTGTTTCTTCCAAAGCCATTGTGAGAGAAATCTTGAGTAAAGGTATTGCAGAAATTGGCAATATTCATTGTGATGTCACCAAGTTTGCTGTGAAAAGAACATCTGATCCAGATTTCCGTATCGAGGCGAGACATGACGTCTTGATTGCCAAGTTTAGATACTTGTTGTTGAAAGTGGCCCGTTTGTCTACGTTGATGACTCCCTTGAGGTTTGAAGTCCCAATTACTGGTTTCTGGCCCGAAAGTAAGTATTTGCGTTTGCAAGGTCTCGTCACCGATGTGATCCAGTTGTATTTGATGTTGTTGGTCGCCTTTAACGAACTAGACGAGCCACAGGAGTGGTTGCCAATTATCATGAAACGAGTGGGGTTCTGTTACCATGATTTGGAAGCAGAAATCTTCGCCACCGTTTACATGGCGTCTGATGCGTTGAAGACCAAAGGAGCGTTGCCAAAAATCACTGAAGCTAACATTTCTATCAAGCATATGGAGCTCTTGAGGAAACAATGGGGGATCAACAGAATTTCATTAAGTGAAAGATTCTACAGCAAGCCGATTGCGGAGCACGAAGGAGATGATAGCGAGTCGATTGTGAGAGAGTTGGACTACAAGAGATTTTTCAGTAAGGACGGGCAGTTGAACATTTTGTCGTTGCTTGTTGCTCACTTGATTTACAACCGGTTGGACGAGATCATGATTGTTGTCAAAGGACTTGTTGGTGAGATTTACGATTTAGACGAAACAGTTTTATCAGACGAAACAGAACTTTTGGACGATTACGACGGATTATAACCTTTTTCTGTTAAATAATGACACATAATATACAGTAATAGATACGGATAATGATGGTGAAAGAAAGAACCAGATGCGGGAATTCTCGCACACAAACTGGAGCGAAAAAGAAAAAAAAAAAAAAGAGACAAGACAAAGAAAAACAAAAGGACGATAGACAACAACGACAACCACCAACCCATCATGAGTGACACTAAAGACGAAAACGCCGACATTCCAATTGAAGAGCCTCAAGGTGAAAAGGATGGAGAATATAAAGGAGATGAAATAGAGGAGGATGACTACGAAGAAGAGGAAGAAGAAGAAGAAGAAACCGTCAACGTTGGCCCAAAGAAGGGAAGAAAGAGAAAAGCCGTCAACGAGGATGAAGAAGACGAACCAGGAGAGGAAGAAGAAGAGGAATTAAAACATGAGTCAGAAGAAGAAGAGGAGTCTGGTGAAGAAGGACCGGTGGAAGGAGAAGCCGAAGGAGAGCCAGTGCAAGGTGGAAAGAAAAAGCGTGGTCGTAAGAAGAAGCAAAAGGTTCAGTTATACGGAGACGATGTGTTTGATGAAGAAGGAAACCCTAAGCTCATTGAGAACGACGAAGTTGTCATCCCCCTGGAAGATCCTAAAGGTAAAGAGAAGATAGATGAATTGGGGTACTTGAATGGCGATAGAAAATTCCGTATGAAGACTTTCAAGTTGTTGGGTCATGGGGACAGACTATACATGATTTCAACAGAACCAGCCAGATTAGTCGGATTCCGTGATTCCTACTTGTTATTCAAAACACACCGTACTTTGTTCAAGAAAGTCGCCGACAATGACGAGAAAATGGACTTGATTCAGCGTGGCATAATACCAAACTCATACAAGGGAAGAGCCGTAAATTTGGTGACGGCAAGATCCATCTTTAGAGAGTTTGGGTCGAGGATGATTGAGAACGGTAAGAAGGTGATTGATGATTTCTGGGAACAAAGAGCTATTGATAATGGAGACACCCCAGGTGAGTTGGCTGACCCAGACCAGTTATACAAGAACAAGTTGTCCAACGTGTTGGGCGATGTGAATGGATTAAGCAGTACTGGCCATGCCACTCCTTTGACTGCGACTACAATTGTTAATTACCAGACCGACCCTACTTGGTTGTATCAGATTGCTAAACAGACAGCAGAGTATAACAGCAAGTTGTACGAAGTGAGATCGAAAACGGCAAACAAGGGATATAAAGACGTTTATGCAAACTTGACTTACTACCCAAGAAGCACACAACCTACAAAATCATCAATTCAAAAAGTCACCAATGCAAAGAACGACAACTTGGTTTACGACATTGTTATACAGAACCCAAACATCAGAAGACCGACAACGGGGTTGGCAAGTGTGTCGCAAGATGTAGTGGATCTAGTTGATGATCCTGAAATCAAGCAAGCCATACTTGAACAGCAAGAGTACGAAAGAAACGTGAACCAGGTATGACATTATTTGTATTATTAAACATGTATAGTTATAAAAAAAAAAAAAAAGAAAAAGCATGGAGCCTATAAAACTGATTCTTACGCCGTAGGTGTACCTTCAGCAGGTTGTTCTGTCGCAACACTTTTATCATTGAATGTAACTTCCTCTTCACCTGACTCTAAGTCACTGGTCTCCAAGTAATTCGTTTCATCGCCGCTCGACTTTCGTTTTTCCATGTGGGCCCTCAACTCAAAATCAACCTTAGTTTTCCGCCTCCCAACATGGACGGTGATGTCGCCTTCTTCGACGACCTCGGCGTGCTTTTTGGAATAGGCAACTTCGGCCTTTGCTTCCTTGCCAGAAATCTTGTGATTGACTCTAATGTGTTTGGCTAAAGTATCGTGTCTGGTGAAGATTCTTGGACCAACGCCAGGGTTCTGCTTCACACACACATAGCATTTGAAAAGTTTTTTCTTCTTGGAGTGCACGGTTTCTTGGTGCCTGATCAACTCGTACTTCCTGGAGAAGCGCCTTAAACATAGCTTGTGTGGTTCTTCCGCTGAAGGCAATTGACATTCGTGCACCACATCAGGATCGTAATTTGAAGATTTTGTCGACGGCTTGTCAGCGACAGGCTGTGGCTTCTTGATAATTTTATGGTGTTCGAGCTTGACATCAGGCCTGAACTTTCTCTTTTGCTTGTTTGCGCCAGATATGATATCAGCAACATATCTATCATGGTCTGAAGTGTCTGGGTTTAGTGAAAAGAATGCCTGTGATCTCTGTAACCTTTCCTCCGGCGTTAGCTCTTCCTCCGGGCTAGGCAATTCAGGCATGCCCCCGGGGCCAGAACTGCTGGATTTGTTTCTTCTTCTCCTGGACACCCTTGATCTGCTCCTTGACTTTAGCACTAGCGGCTGTTGTACTTTGTTATATGTGAACTTGGAGTAGTCGTTTATGAACCGTGTGTAACACTCATTCAAGTCAAAGTTTATCAAAGTGAGGAAGTGGTACAACACGGGTTTCTTGATGAGCAAATTGTACACCTCCCAGTAATTTAGATTCATAAACACCGTCGACAAGAATCTGATGCACGCAGCCGAAATCTCCAACACCTTGTAGTTTGTGGACAACTTTATGAGCACGTCAAAGTTCACATCAATTATGAGGTACAACTGGCTCTTCAAAGGGTTGTCCAAGTCGAAAAACCTAACCAAACTATCAAACAATTCAGTCAACTTTGCATGCAAGGACGACACATACTTTGTGGTATTGAAGTTCCCGCTATCCAAAATTGTGGCTATCTTGTTCAAGTGGTTCGAGTACTCCACCAAGTTCGAGGGGCTCCATGTCAAAAGTATGTCGATTTCTTCATCTTTTGTCAAGCCAGGTTGCTTGGGACTAGCCTCTGGCTCACTAGATGCCACTGAAATTGTCGTTGCAGGCGGTGGGGGCGTAATGGTGCTCACGCCATCAATTGTTGGGTTATCTATTTGTTGATTACCGTCCGAATTCTCAGGTTTCGCAGGGGAAGTCAGTGGGCTGGGCTCTTTTGCGATAGGGCTTGGTTTATCTTCAGCCTTGGAATCAGTGAATGACACATTGGAGGTTGTAGTTGTAGGTGGTGTCTCCATTGTAGCAAGGAGTGGGTCGGGTTCTGGGTTGGTTGTAAAAAGAAGGATAGGTCAGGTTTTTTTTTTTTTGGTTGTAAACGTAGGAGAGTGCAAAATTTTTTATTATTTGATTGTTCACTTTTTTTTTTTTGCTCTAATTTTCTTTTTCTGCTTTTCGTTCGTCACACTAATTTTTTTGTTTTGGCAACAATCTTAAATCCACTTAATCTAATGGGTTAGGTTTTTTTTTTGCAGATGGGACACGTGAGGCGGGACGTTGCACTAAGCTGGGGTGATTAGCAATTGTTGGGGGAAAGTATGGGCAGGTTGCGGTATCTCTCGTTGTAAGTGTTTCCTCTCTGGAAGTTACAACGTCGAGTCTGTGTAGGTGTGGGTGGGTTATTGCGAATGAAGTGGGTGTACTAAATCTGCTTTATTGGTTATAAATTTTTCTTTTTCTTTTCGTGTTCTCCTTTTTTTTTTCTTGTTGTCTCAAAAGCCGTCACTGCGCACACGACCCTTTTTTTTTACTACTTTATTTTTTTTTTTTTGCAACCAGTGCAGAGCAAGTTCATGATTTGATGGTTTTATTACAAACATGCAATTTTTTTATTTACTATACAGATCATCTATTAATACATACACAACTCTTTACGAAACACTCCCCCCTATAGTCCAATATCACTGCTTCTGGCTCTCAGTGTTTGACGAGCCCTCTTGCAAATTTGGAGTGTGATTCGCACTGTCGTGTACTTGGGGTGACGCCACATTTATCGCTCCGGCATTATATGGAGGCGAATTGACAATTGCACTGGGAGATGGCAACATTGTACCAGGTCTTTGTGGTGGAGAGCCTTGGGGCTGGAATGATGAAGAAGACTGAGGAGAGCCCTGGGGTTGTGCTTGCGGCTGAGCTTCGTTTTGGGGCGTGGTTGGTTGTTGCTGCGTGCTTGCAGTTTGCGCGCCTGCAGCTTGGCTACCAGAAGTTTGGCCCCCAACCATCGCATAAGCTCTTTGTTGCCCCTTGTTAAGGCGGTGTGTTTGCGGGAACAAGTTCAGTCGACGATGTTGGAGATAAGATGGGATAGGCGCTGGTCTGCCGTATCTTATTGGATGCGAGTACAGTATTTGCAGCTGCGGCACCACCTGTGCTCCACCCGCACCTTGTGCTGATGGGTCCTGGAAATCGTGTTGCTTCGTGACCAACTGATCTGGGTCAATTATCTCCACATTCTCTTTAGCATAGTTCACTGCCATCTTGTTCTCCTTACCGGTGATACCATGCTTCCTTCTGATGTGTCTCGCCAACGAGTCATGTCTTGGGTAGCTTTGCACCTTAGCACCGTTCTTAGCACAGTAAATACACTTGTATATCTTCTTCTTTGTTGCGTGCACAAACTCTTGATGTCTCAACAACTCATTCTTACCATAGAAGATCTTCATACATTCAGCCATGGTGTTTGGATCAGTCAAGTGGCACTGGTGAATGACTCCGCTTTTTTGCTTCTTGGTCTTGTCTTCGGCATTCTGTTCCGGATAAAAACCTTGAGACGAACTTCCCGCAGCAGGTCTGGTTGCCACAGATGTTCCAGCAGGTTGAGTAGTGCTAAAACTGGAGGCATACATTTGTTGTGGTGATTGCAGTTGATGAGATGGCATTGCTGCTGCCGCCATTGAACCAGCCGAACCGGGAGACTGGGTAGCGACAGGGGTCGGTTGCAGGTACAGCTCGGTTTTTGAAAATGGATAGCCCTTGGTGATACCAAAAGGCGAAGCTGTTGGTGATGTTCTGTTCTCTTGTGAGCCCGGAATACTAGTTCCAGTAATAGGAGATAACTGATCGCTGCGCAACTTGCTAATTGAAGGAAGGAGGTTGTTATCTGGCAGGTGTTTATAGTTAGCTATTGGATTAAGGCTTGGAAGCGCCGAATGCACCGAGCCAGACGACTTCATGGATTCTGCTGCAGGGGACTGGAGTTGTTGGTGTGTCAGCAGCTGTCTTTCCATTTGTGACGGCGATGCAGATGCACTGGCAATTGGTGGAATTCTAATTTCGTCAGCATTGACGCCAAGCGATGGCTGCTTTTCCGCACCAGGAAGCTGTGGGCGGTGGAACGAGGCGGTGGTAAATTGCTGATGAACTGGATGTCGAAGCGCGCCAGGAATTGGCTGTGGTGGTGCTCCTTGTGTTGAGATCGGCAACGACAGCGGAGGCGACGATGACTCGCCAGCAACATGTCCTCCCACATGCGGCAACGGTGGATACTGGGGTGACTGGCTGTTGCCATAGATGGCACCTCGTTTATTGGGTCGAGGGTACGTTCTAGCATGTGGTAAGAATGTAGTCAAAGGCTGAGGGCCACTGGGAGACGCGTCTGTTTGAATATGGGACAGCTGTGGGGTGGATGATGACATTGGACCACCGGGTAAGACTGGCGGCTGTGGCGGAGACTGCTGTTGCTGTTGTGCTGGGAAAAATCGGGATGGCAATATAGCTGCGTGAATCTCCGCCTTTGGCTTCTTTTCGGGGTTTTCGTTATCAGACGTTTCGCTCACTGTTCGGCTGAGCTCTATAGGAGTCATACCATCGGCATCAGTAAATGATGCATCCTGTGGGTATGAGCCTGCCTTTGGTTTGCGCCCTCTCTTCCTCTTGGTTGGCAAGGTACCGTTGTAATTCTTCAATGTAATGTCCATGTACGGCGTGATTTTGACCTTGTTGAACTTGTCGTTTTCCACCCGGCCATTGAATGAGTGGTACGAATAATTATAGAATGGATAGGGGTAAGGGTACTGCAATCCCTGCAACATATTGTCGTTTAAATAGGTATCAGGTGGTCTGATTATGGGCCCAAATGACGTATTGATAATCTCAAACTTGAGTAGTGTTAAGAAATCAACCAAATTGGGGTTCAAGTAGACCAAGTGCACCACCTCCCAGTAGTATAGCTGGTAAATCAACTCTACTGTGTACTTTGTAATCTGCGATGCCAACGACAAGTTGAAGTAAGTCTTGGAGAACCGTATCAAGGAATCAAAATTATCTATCAAGATTTTGGACAAGTAATTATTTGGATACGTCAAATCCGTGGGCTGGGGACGAGGTAGATACTGACGATTCTTGAACTTTCTATTTGATGCACCCGCTTGTTCGTAGACGTAGTTGTCATGCTTCAGGATGGGCAAGGAGGTAGTCAATTCAGACAAGGACGTTTCAATGTTGATTCTTATATTATCGTCCAACTGCTGCTCATCCAACAAAAGGTATAGTAACTCCTGCAACTTTGCCGAATACTGAACCACTTGTTCGTTGTATGCGATATTTGATATAACGAGTCTTGAGTTGTGAGGGTGCAACTTCATCAATTCGGTGACAATCGGGTCTTCGCCCTCTGTTGGAACATCACTATTATTGTAGTATGGTAAGGAACGGGGGATTTCTTTCGTAATACGCTTGACAAGTTCTAAACGGCAAAGAAAAAAAAAATCGTTAGTATAACAAACGCTCACCAATAGGCTGGAACTGTAATGCCATACATACCATTTGGATGGAAATCGATGTTAACACCGCTCGTGTGCTAGATTGGGGGAGTATATGTTAGTATTCGAACTTGACGTCGATCGTAAGGAGGGGGGGTGTGGCAACACCCACCCACACACACACAGCCATTCGAAAAAACGGCCCAAGAGATAAAAACCCAAGTCAAGGGAAAAATGCAACAAATCCAATAAAAAAAAATGCATGAATGTGTGTGGGAAACCCTTGCAAGTTTATCTTGACGGTGGCTAAAACGCATGGCAACATACAGGAACCGATGGGGTTAGTGTTGTCTCATTCGACATGGTGGGTGGTGGAATGTGGATTGGTTGTTCAAGTGCAGCAAAACGCTTGATCCTTGTCTGTGTGGGTGGTGTTGCTGAAAGTGAGGGTAATGTTTCCCAGTAGCAAGTGGGTTGTAAATTTTTTTGACCTCCAAAATTTTTCTTTTTTTTTTTTCTTTTCTTTCTCAACATAAAAAGCAAAACACCTTTGTGCAACAAGTGACAGCGGCAATGTGCAGCAATACACGACTTATAAAGTTTATTATTGCAAAAAAAAGAGGCGAATGCTTGTAGACCTCGTTTATATGAACTACTTTACCTCTATACAAATATATTACCCCCAATGCTCTGTTGTCTTTCGTATTCGTTGACCGGTGGCGTCTCCAACCGAACAGGTTCATTGTTGTTTCCGTTCACGGCTTTGAGGTATGATTGGGCATTCAAAATTTCGCCGTCCTCGTCCTCCACCGTTAGTGTTTCAGCGTCGCTTCTTATTATGTTTTCAATTAGCCTTGTGTTAACATCGGTCTTGAACAACCTGGCATACACTTTATCGACATCTTCTCCCAAGTACTTCAAGACAGGTTTGAACACAGCTTCATAGACATCGTCTCCCCACAAATTGTCCAAGTGTTCATGGTCTGGAACTGGATGAGCGGTTGTGGTTTCATCTGGTAACTGGCTCTTCATCACATCAATGTCGACTAAAGAATCAGTGGTACCATAAATCAAATGGATTGGAACTTTGATATTCTTCAATGGGTAGCTGATAGGGTTGAGGCCAGCCGTGCCCGGTTTGATATCGTGGTACATTTGAAAGTTTTTGCTTGACATCACCTGGAACCAATGGACGACACACTTGACGCTCGTTGTGGAGTACAAATGAGCATAACTGCTTAGCTTCTGCAACTTGGTGATGTTCTTGGCTCTCCAGTTGAACAACATGTAGTTGGCAATATCGATCAGGGTGTCAAACAAAGGCGGGTACATTATCTTTTGCCAGAAAATACACGATGGCATCAAAACACGGCGACTGAATAACAAGTAGACCACATTTGGAGACGACTTTAACAACACATCCAACACTCTCGAGAACAATCCATGTGGGGTGGTGGCTGGCGAAATGGCAATCAACTGGTCGATCTTCTGCGTCAATTCAGAGTGCACACTGACACTGGCAAATGCTTGGGCACTACCTTGACTGAACCCGATATAAGTCAACTTTTCTTTGCCTGTTTCTTTCAAGATGTAGTCAATGGTGTTGGGGATGTCAAACAAGGCAAACTCGTCAATGGAGAAGTCCCAGTAGGCCGTGGAGCTCAAATTATAACGCAAATGCTTCTGACTGTACTTGTTGCCTCTGTTGTTGCCCAACCACACGTCGTATCCCAAGTCGTACAAAATGAACGGCAAGTTCTGGTACTTGTCAATCATGGTGACCCAAATCTCGCTGCACATCAACAAGCCGTGGTGCAAATACACCACTTTGCCATTCGAGGGTCTGTTCTTGCCCTTGATTCTGTGGATGGTCAACAAGTAGTCATCATCGGTCTTCACTATTCTGCTTTCGATGTCATAGCCAAACAACTTGACCATCTGCTCGATGTTCTCGGCATTAAGCAACTCAATCATCAAGTCGTAGTTCTTCTTGGTGAACTTGTTTATAACATCGGATTTGATGTACAGGTATTTGATGTTTTCTTCTTCATTGATGTCGATCTTCTTAGCCTTGGTGATTAAGTTGATAGGGTTCCTGGTGAATTTGTAGAACTGCTTGGTCAAGAATGTGCAGAAGTCTATGAATCCGGTGGGCAACAACGCAGTTGTCAAGGTGACGACAAACTCGAGCCATGCCAAATAGAAGGATATTATGACCAACGGCCAGTCTGATAAGCTTAGTCTCCCAATGAGTGGTATTGTCATTGTAGAAGTAGTTGACGTAGTTTGTACAACGGAAGTAGTTCTGGAAAGGATATAGAATAGAAAAATCGAGGACACACCCGTTCAAGAATAATATTGCTTTTCTCTCGTTCCAGAAGAAACTCTCATTCTTTTTTCGTTGCTAACTTCGTTCACAAAACGTGCCGATGATTTTTTTTTTCGGCATTTTCTTCCAGCAAGCCATCCCATCCATCCACTCCAAGTCAAGCTGGTCATTGGGAAAATTTGAAAGAGTACAAGATCAATCAACTCATTCGGCTGAATACTACTAGAACCGATTACTAAGCGGATCCTGCAGTCAAAGATAAAGGAATGAAGCCGAATACGGGTGCTGAGGTACCTTACCGATTACGTAAGCGGATGGGACTTGTTTAAGCCTCGAAGTATGATTGACAAAAGTCATTCCTTCAAAGCTTCGAAGTATAGTGCTCACCGACTATCTGACCTATTACAGGAGCGACCGCCCGTTCCAAGGAGACGGCTAGACGATGATACTACGTCTCTCTGTACTATACTCCGCAATGGCATGTTCAACAGCAGCTTGTCTGCACCCCCTTTTGAACCGTTTGCACGATTACTGTCCCAAACTTGGTGCGATTGGCGATGACACAAAATCTTAGCATGCGCCGCGCTTCTTTTGAACTTTTCTGAATTGCGAGGTCTTGGAATTCACCTTTTGCAGTTATCGAGCTGCTTCTGCTAGAAAAAACGGCACTTCAAAGCCGTTCACACACGGACAAAGAGTTCATGCATTTTTTGGAGTATAAATATGGGTAGTGATTCTTCCTGATTCTGCCATTTTTTTTTTTATTTTTGGTTGTCAGAATCCACACCATTAATCATGCAATTACACAATTACACCGAATGGGAAGCTGTCTCCTATGTCCAATTATTCATCTTCGCTATATTCTTTGTCGAGTTTGCTTTTTCCATCATCTATAAGTTAAGAAAAAAGGCTCAGTTAAAACCAATCTTGCCGTTCTGTATCCTCTTTTCCTTGTTTGTGTTGCTCAAGTTAACCGGTGGTATCCTTGGTTTGGTTTTCATGCATCAATTGACATTCAACTTGAACTTGTTTATTCCAACATACATTTTTGATACTATCAGTTTAGGTTTCATCACCAGATCCATCAGCTCCTTGATCGAACATATGTTGAACCATCAAGATGCTGCTGATTCGGGACAGCTCCCACAGCGCCCTATGATACAATTCAAAGTGGATGATATTGAAACCCAGAAGGATGCTGACGATAACAGCTTTGCAAAGAACTTTTGGCCATTCAAGTTGGTTACTGTGGTCTTGCTCGTCGCTGTGGCCTTGAGTATTGCTGGTACGTCGCAGGCAACTGAGACAGACCCACCGTCTAGTGTTGGTACCTTACTAAAGACCTCCTCTGTCTTGTTCTTGATTGGTGTTTTGCTCATGATTGGCATTTTGGTCTACATCCTTTGTATGGGTGAACAATTTAATACTGTCGCCAAGCTATTGATTTTGTGTTTGGTTATATTGATCGTGAGGTGCGTCTATTCCATGCTCGCAGCTTTCCACGGAATTAGCTTCCAAACGCCGAACAAGTATATGATTTTGTTTGGAGACTACAAGTACTATACATTCTTGGGTCTAATGATTGAAGCGTTGGCAGGTATTGGCGTGCTTGCTACCTTCTGGTATTGGTAACGCCCTACAGTTATCATCAATCGTCATGCAAATATTTTATTCTCCTGTGTAACCTATATACCGCAGCAAACCAAAGGTATATTACTCCTTGATGATATCGTTTTCGGGGCGTTGTCTTGGACCCCAGTTCTTGTAGCTTGATCTTCTGAAGCATTCTCTGCAATTGCATCCCGCTTCGTGTCGTGGGGTTCTGTTATATAGCATGTAGGCACCTCCCGCTAACAATATAGCGCCCACACCTAACCATGGTGTGTAAGCAGCGGGTTTGGCTCGAGTGATTGGTTGGTTGTTGATTGGCATTGTGTGGTTATAGTTTTGAAGAAGAAAAAGAAGTAAAGTATGAGGGTTTTTTTGGAATTGTCAATTCAGAGGGAAATCAATGATACTTTTATAGGTCGACAGGAAACGGAAGGAAGGAAGGGAAGGTAAAAAAAAAAATAAAAGAAACACTGCATTGAACAAGGACTATAGGAAGTATATACAGGGGGGAATTGTTTGTGTTTGGAGGGGAAGCGAGGAAAAATTTCAGTATTTACAAGAATGTGGGGGTGTGCACCACATCAATTTCCAAACTAGTCATTCTTTGTAATCAGCATTGTTTTTCGGATCATTGGCGGTATCTCTCCGGCTGTTATCTGCACCGTATTTTCTCTGGTAGTACTCCCTTTCACAGAGCTCTCTGTACTCCAATCTTCGCATACAGTCAGGACATTGGCATCCGTAGTGGTGATGGTTCCTCATCCAGAAAGGACCGGAGTGGTGGTGATTGTGGCCACCGGCATACATGGTGCCCAATAAAAACGCGCCTCCTAACAAAAAGAACCCACCGAAACCAAAGCAAGGACCTCCTCTGTAGTAACCGCGATACATCGTGAAAATGAGATGATAATTCTAATGAGCTGAATAGTGATTGTGGAGTGACAGCAACTTCATCACTTTCTAAAACCTGGGGAGAGAGGGAATGTGAGCCTTTTTTATAGCCGACTGTCTTCCAATTTTGCAGCCCTCTACATCTCTGAGATGCTTTATTTTTTTCGCCACCCAATCTCTGTAAACTCCTTGTTTCACGCAATTCATGGCAATCATTGCACACGGGGTTTCTTCGTTAACGCCGTCTTTAAACGGAGACGGGACTCATCTTGTTTCATCAATTATGGTGAGATTATCATGTTTGGAACGGGTCCCCGGTTAGGGACATCCGCGTAGGTTTGTGCCATGATTTTTCTCTTGCATTAAGTCGTGTGGCAAAGGCAAGCGATAAGAGAGAGAGCGTGAGAAAGAAAGACAAAAAGGGGGGGCGGCAACTGGAGACAGAACAAACTAGCAACCACATCCTCTTCCCACAGAAAATCCCAATCAACCATGTCAAAAGCCTTGTGCTGTTACGCATTTGAATCATTGTCGAATAAGCTCAATGTCGACCCTAACCATGGGAAGATACCGTTGTCGAAGTTCTACCAAGTGCTCAAAGAGAACCCGAGCTCGTTGCCCTCCCTGGCTCCGTTGTTTATAACGTGGAACAAGAACCATCACTTGCGAGGATGTATAGGTACATTCTCGAAGTTGGCGATTGATTCAGGGGTTTCACGATTCTCTCTTACCTCAGCCTTGCAGGACCCAAGGTTCCCTCCGATAAATGCCAAAGAGATCGAGGATTTAGAAGTGTCAGTCACATTGTTGGACAATTTCGTCCCCATCGATGATCCAACGCAATGGGAGATCGGGTTGAATGGGTTGAAGGTCTCGTTTGATGTAGATGGTGGCCATTACTCCGGGACCTTCTTGCCAAGTGTCGCCGAAGACGAAGAGTGGGACAAGCTTACTACGTTGTACTACTTGTTGAAAAAAGCTGATTACTCAGTGGCCAAATCCAACACCATTGCGTTTTACGAAAAGGGTATAAGTGAGGGATGGTTGAAGTTGACCAAGTATGATGGATTGAAGAGCAAGTTAGACTACCTGGAGTACGTCAGCATTAGAGATCAGGTCTAGGCAGGTGGGATGTGTAGGTCGTGTGTAGATCTCAAAAAATTGAATGTTAGCGTTACGTTTTTTTTTCTTTCTTTCTTTCTTTCCCCGGGCTGGGCTTCCTTGTCACCACTGCATACTTCCATTTATTTATATTTCCGAGCGGAATCGGAAAATGAACTCTAAATTTTTCACCTCAACCAGTCCCCACCTTTATTAATTCATTACAGAACCGTCTGGGGTCAGTGAAGTTTAAATATGACCCGCTTTCCCCATGAAAAACTTTTGATTAGCGAATTTTTACCATCCATCATCTGACCAACCAACCACCGCCATGTTTAAGAAATCCGCTAACGACATTGTTCTTCTTGCTGCCAAAAGAACCCCAAACACCAAAGCCATCAAAGGTGGTTTGAGCAAGTTATACCCAGAAGAGATCTTATACCAAGTGCTCAAAGGTACCATTGAGGAGTCCAAGGTTGATCCTAACTTAATTGACGACGTTTTGGTCGGTACTGTTTTGCAAACCTTGGGAGGTCACAAAGCCAGTGCTTTGGCTATCAAGAAGGTCGGTTTCCCGGTCAAGACCACTGTCAACACAATCAACAGACAATGTGCTAGTTCTGCTCAGGCATTGACTTACCAAGGTAGCAGTTTGGCTTCCGGGGAGAACCAGTTTGCCATCTCCGCCGGTGTCGAAAGTATGACCCACGACTACTTCCCACACAGAGGTATCCCAACCAGAATCGCTCAAGGTTTCTACGAAGATGCCAGTGACGAAGCCAAGAATGTCTTGATGCCAATGGGTATAACCAGTGAGAATGTTGCCAGCAAGTACGGCATCAGCCGTGAAGACCAGGACAAGTTTGCCATGAACTCGCACATCAAGGCGGACAAGGCAACCAAGCTGGGACATTTCGCCAAAGAGATCATCCCTGTTGTCACCACTGGAGAGAATGGCGAAGAGGTGATAATTTCCAAAGACGACGGAATCAGAGTGAGTACCTTGGAGAAGTTGGCAAGTTTGAAACCTGTGTTTAAAGACGATGGTACTACTACCGCCGGCAACTCGTCGCAAATTTCCGATGGTGGTGCTGCTGCTATCTTGACCACTAGAGCCAATGCTGAAAAGATAGGTATCAAGCCAATTGGAAGATTCATTGGGTCCAATGTTGCTGGTGTCCCATCCGGGTTCATGGGTATTGGTCCATCCGAAGCTATTCCTCAGTTGTTAAACAGATTTGGTTTGGAAACCAAAGACATAGATATCTTTGAGCTTAACGAAGCTTTCGCCAGTCAGCTGATTTACTGTATTGAGAAATTGGGTCTTGATTACGACAAGGTCAACCCTTACGGTGGTGCCATTGCCTTGGGCCATCCTCTAGGTCAATCTGGTGGTAGATTGGTTGCAACTTTGTTCAACGGTTTGAAAGACCAAAACAAGGAATTAGGTGTCGTTTCCATGTGTATGAGTACTGGACAAGGTTATGCCGGTTTGTTTGTCAATGAGTAAGGGGTCATTTTAGGTTATCTTTTTAGAATATAGTACAGTTTAGAAGTCCAATATTACATAACGCATCGTGTCTGCGCCTGTTATCTTTTTTCCGCACGCCAATTGCGTCCCAAAGGAAAATAAATTTCCACTTTCTATTTTCTATCCATTGCTCTTGAATAATTTTCTTTCCATATCTACAATCACACAAGTTTACAACACAAACAACAACAAGAACCACCCCAGGCATGGTCTTATTCCCCAAAATCAATAACATAGCTAATGGGACCGCGACCAAAGGTAGACCCAGGAGACTATTCGTGGCCCCATCCACACAGTACCCACTTTTCCTATATGGGCTCGGTGACGATCAGAGATCATTTCTTTCTAACATCGAGACAGGATCCCAGTATGAACAACCCGACGATAACAGCGATGCCGCCAGTGTCAGCACGTCGCGATCACTCCCGTCAACCTTGAACTCTGCGCACACCACCGATGACCAGGAATCGTTTCAGAGTTGGTTACATGAGGAGCACCAACGACGAATGTCAGCGGCATCGTCGCCAGTGGACTCGGACGATGAGGACTACGATAACCTAGAAATCGGCAGAAGGCGAAGAAGCTCGGCCACTGACTCGTCTTTGATGGAGGACTTTTTCACCATGAAGACAAACTACAAGATGGAGACTAGAAGCTTGTTCAAAAACTCCATCCCCTTGGTAATTACATTTATCTTGGAACACTTCTTTTCCATAGTGGCTTTGGTAGTGGTCGGTAAATTGGGTACAGCAGAGTTAGGTGCTGTGTCGCTAGCCACCATGACTGCTACGATCACATTCGCCATCTTTGAAGGTACAGCGACGGCGCTTGACACGTTGTGTCCGCAAGCATTCGGGGCCAGAAACTACGAAATGATGTCGATCTTTGTTCAGAGAACTAATGTGCTTTCATTGGTTATGTTTCTCCCCTGTGCGGTATTTTGGTGGTTTTCTGGAGCCGTCATGAAGTACGTGATAGACGACCCCAAAGTGGTGTATTTGACACAGTTGTATTTGCGTTACTTGATTTGGGGAGCACCGGGTTACATTCTTTTTGAAAACTCGAAGCGTTTCCTACAAGCACAGGGTATATTTGAAGCTGGTACTGGGATATTGTTCATCAGTGCCCCAGTCAACATTGCCCTTAGTTGGTTCTTGGTGTGGAACGAGACTTTTGGTGTTGGCTACATTGGTGCCCCCATATCTGCCAATGTTAACTACTGGATGATGTTTATTTTGTTGCTTGGCTACGTTGCTTATGTTGACGGAAAGAAGTGCTGGTTTGGCATTGCTCCTTGGGAAGAATTGTTTGCTGACTGGGGTAGCATCATGCGTTTGGCTGTGCCCGGGATTGTCATGATGGAGTCGGAGTACATGGCTTATGAGATCATGACCTTGTTTGCTTCTTACTTTGGTGCCGTGCAGCTTGCGGCTCAGAGTGCTGTTTCCAGCATTGCTTCCCTCACATACATGGTTCCGTTTTCCGTGGGTATTGCTGCAGCCACAAGGATAGCCAACTTCATTGGTGGTCAAAACATGCGAGGCGCGATAATAGCCACCAGAGTAGCCATGATTGGAGCAGTCATAGTCTCCATGCTCAACTTTTTGGTCTTGTGGTCTTTCAGATATCCCATTGCACGAGTGTTTTCCGACGACCCAGAGGTGATTACGCTAATTGTTGATTTATTGAACCCATTAGTCAGTGTGTTGCAAATATTCGACGGTATCGCCTCTGTGTGCAGTGGTATTTTGCGTGCCCAAGGATCACAAAAGATCGGAGGCTACATCAACTTTATTTCCTACTATGCGTTTGCCTTACCATTAGCTATGATCTTGAGTAAGATTGTGGGGCTCCAAGTGTTTGGTCTTTGGATCGGTGTCGGTAGCGGAATGGTGGTGATTGCATTAAGTGAAGCAGCTGTTATCTTGAGCAGTAACTGGGACGATATATTGTTGAAAGCAGGGTTGTTGAACGAATTCGGCGACGATGACGATGACGACGATGATGATGTTTTCTAAATAGTAGTGGTTTTATAGAGAGTTTTTTTGTAATACAGTGAGTATCCATTCAACCACGTTTTCGTTGAAGTTTGGTCGCAAAACATCACGAAAAAAATAAGCAACGCAACACTTTGCTCCACATACAGTGGCAAAGATTTTTCTGAAGGGTATTATTATATTAATGTGAACTATACATCTATAAATCGAAACAAAGTTAAATGTTGCATATGAAAGGGGACGGGGAGATTGTGTGTGTGTGTGTCAAAATAAACTAAAATGTATAGGGTATCCATAACAGAGCGCTGCATTTAGATCTTCTGAGTCAATCTGACCAACCAGTAGACGGCTGTTCCGCTGATAACAGGGATGGTAAAGTTGTCGTCGATTCCTCCAAAATCCAAGCCTTCAGACAAACTGGCAATCAAACCAATTGCCACGGTGAACACAGTCAAGCTCATTTTGTTGGTTTGCTCGTTCCAGTAAATATCGCCTGGCTGGTTGACGTAACTGTAGGCTGGAATGAAATAGCCGTACCACAAGTAACCCGTGATGATACCGGTCAAGCAACTTGCCAAACACCCGGCCAACGACTTTCCCTTGCTGATTTTAGGGGTGTATTTGCCAAAGGCTCTACCAAATGTAGAAGCGGAAGTGTCGGCCCAACTTAACAACAAGATACTCAAGACGGAGATATCTTTGGGGTACAAGAAAAGCACAATCAACACGCCGGCCAAGTAGAACAAGGTGCCGTTGTAGGAGTTGTACTCGCTCTCTCTGATCATGAATGACATGAAGCGGCAAATCTTCTCGTTGAGCTTGGGGTTGTTCAAGCGGACTAAATCATTGATCAAAACTCCGGCAAAACAGAACCCCAATGGAATAAATAATTGTGGGACAGTGACGCCCAAGGTGTACAACCACAAGGTCAAGACACCAATTGAAGAATGAAAGACCTTTCTAGGTATCTCATGTTTCTTGAGGAACTGGTAGAATGTCAATGGCTGAGTGAACTCGGGTTTCTTCTCTACCCCTTTAGAGCCCTCGCTCTCCGACTTTTCCAAAACTGTGCTCGAGTCATCATCGTCGTCATCTTCCTCCGCATCAACTTCAACTTCAGTGTTATCCAAATCATCATCGTCTCTATCTAACACATCAGCACTAGCTCCCTCCTCCTCATCGTCGTCGTCATCGTCGTCGTCTATTATGCTGGAGTTAGTATAGATATACGTCTTGTCCTCCTCTTCAATGTAGGAACTGTTGCTATCAAAATTCAAGATGGTTTGTTTGATGTCCTTTGTTAACCTGGACACGGGCGAGTTAACAACGGAACTTGTGTTCTTGATTGGACTAGAAGGTGCAGATGCCATCGCTGATAAAGGGGCTGTCTGGGGTTGGTTTACCAAGTGCAGTGAGCAGAAGAACCGATCGATCAGAAAGTAGCCAAAATAAAACAAAAAAGACGAAAAAAAAAAATGATGCGAAGCGAGAACTCTATGGAGCCGAAAAAAGAAAATGTCGTGCTGCTGATGCGTCTTAAAGTTCGTTCTCTGCAGTCGCGTGAATGTCGTCTTGATAGAAAACGTAAACACCGCCCTCCCAACAAAATAAAGCACAGAAGAAGAAGAAGAAGCAAAAAAAAAAAATACGGTGTGGTGTCTGAAAATATCACATGCGATTTTTTCAAACTGACAACCAGACCGGATTGTCTTTTTGCAACCAACCTTAACTTAGAAGAGAACTCTACACCAATGGGCGTCCAACAAAAAAAAGTATCTCTTTTATAATAAAAATAAAAAAACCAATTCCGATAGAACAACAAGTATCGTCATCTTCATACCATTCGTAGCACAGCTGGCGTTCTCAAATATCCAATCGAAAACATCAAACTTGAACGAAGGATTGTCTAGTGAAGCGCTTTGAAACACGCTGCTCTTCCTTCTCTTGGGTCGTGGTGTGTAGGAATCGGCGGCAGACTGCGTTGTTGAGGTTGTTGTTGTTGTTGATGTTGTTGTTGCCATGAGAGTCGTGGCGGGTACTGCTCTAACCATTCGAGTTGGCCCTATCAAATCTAGGAATGGGTCTTCGAAAGTGGTTCTGTGACGGTTGAGTCTAGCCTGGAAGAACGTTTTCTCGATGATTTCCTCCACCTCTTCCTCTGCTTGCGCTTCCGTGACCTCTAACTGCTCGGGCTCCGGTTCCTCTACTTGGTTCTGTACAAGTTCATACTCTTCAACGAATTCAGGTGCAGTTGTCGGTTCATCGTGGTGGAAGAGGAAGTGGTTGTTCTGGTAAAAAATGGGTGGCGTTGTTGTTGGGAAATTAGTCCATATGATCTGCTTGGGCTTAGAATATGCCATTGCCGTGACAGTGGCGTCTTTCTGGTGATACTTAAACTGTGGTACAATCAAGACAGAGTTTGGAGGATTTTTCTGATTCCAAATGTCTTTGGGATGTATCTTATCAGCCTGATGGCGATTTGTAGGGGGGCTGGTTTCTATAGTTGATGTTATGGAAGCGGGCAAAGTCGCTGTCGCTGAGGTTATGGGAGTGGACAAAGATACCATGGTTGGATTCATCTCAACTGACGATTGCAACTCCATAGACGTAGTCATATGGTCAGCCAAACTGGGCACTACCAAACTTGTTGTAGTGTGTGTGACCAAGGTCATCATTGTAGGTAGTACCGAACCTCTTTCAACCGGACTTGCATGGTAAATGCTCATCAATTGATTCTTGAACATTTCCTGCTGGTCCATCATCTCCTTCTTCAAGTTTAATAGCAACTTTTCCAATCTTCTAATTTCACCTAATGGGTCCATGCTATTGACCGACTTTCTGGGACGTTCACCCACAAAACGGCTACTTTCTGTAGCTTCTGGGGCCTCGGCTATTGTCAACTCACTTGTAGCTGGCGCTGCAAGCGTAATCGTCGTCACATTCTTTCTTACAATCAACGCTGGAACATGGTTGAAGTTCACGGGAACACCGTCTTTCAGCACTTGTATCAAAGGTCTTGTTTCTTTAATCTTCGGCTTTTTATCGTCGTTATGCGGCAACAAATCTTTGAAGATCTGGAAGTGATTTAGGAATAACGATATCGTGTCATTCGAAGGTGCTTGACTCGTATTCTGGAGATCACTCATGCAAAATGCCAAAGACGTAAGCAACACTACTATGATCCAACTAATGTACATCGTTGATAATGGATAGTTCCAGAAGGAAGTAAACGTTGCGTGGGTGCCAAAAAAATACAATCACCACAAAAGAAAACAAACTCAATAAATAATGTGATGCAAAAAAATTTCAACGAGAAAATAATATTGTTATTCTGTCCTATTTAAAGTCGATTATTGACTGGGCGATGTCAAAGTATGGTTTGGATACTGGCGACTTTGGGTCACTGATGACAATCGGTTTGCCGCTGTCACTTTGGATGCAGATTTCCTCGTTTAACGGAATCGAGCCCAATAACTTCAAGTGGTTCTCGGAAGCAACCTTTTCTGCTCCTTTGCTTTTGAAAATGTGGCTCTCGTGGTTACAGTTGGGGCATATAAAGTGGCTCATATTCTGCACCATTCCAATTATCGGGATGTTTATCTTGTTGAACATCGTGATCCCTTTGACAGCATCAATCAAAGCGATATCTTGTGGAGTGCTGACAATTATAGCCCCGGTAATTTGTAGCAATTGGCCAATTGACAACTGCGTGTCTCCTGTTCCCGGTGGCATATCAATAACCAAGTATTCGATGGGCGACCAGTCAACCTCGAATAATAACTGCTGCAAGGCCTTCATAACCATCAATCCTCTCCAAACGACAGCTTGCTCCGGTTTTATTAGATACCCCATTGACATTGTTTGCACCCCGTAGTTCGACAACGGTAATAGTTTGCCCGTGTCCGTCAATCTGGGCTCCCCGGATAGATTCATCAATCTCGGAATCGAGGGTCCAAAAATATCTGCATCTAGGATCCCCACTTTTTTGCCCAATCCATGCAATGCCAAAGCGGTATTCACCGATACTGTCGATTTGCCGACACCTCCTTTGGCAGACGATATTAGGATGATGTTGGATACGCTGGGAATCTTCTGTCGGATCGGGATTCCTTGTGCAGCACGTGGGATCTGGTCTTTGGAGGTTCTTGGTATCCCCAATGGGTTCTCGTGGCTCAATGAGCGCTGGGCACTGGATATAAAACGGATTGATGACCTGTTGACGGATCTGAACATTGTTGCTTTTGGTGTGATGCTTTTTTGGTTGGTTGTCAGTTTTTTGTCGTGGGAAATTTTTCAGATGAGGGAACTGTTGAAAGCTTGATCTCCGTATCACCAGTCCAACAATGCTTAGGCGATTTCTTTCAACTACATCATCACTACGACCTACTGTTTTTGCGTTGTCTACCAAGTTAGGCAAGTCTGCTATAGCTGTTGTGAGAATATCTGGACCTCAAGCGCAGTACATTTATCATAAACTCACGAGATCAACAAACCCGCCAAAGAAAAGAGTGGCCAGTGTCCGGAAACTACATTCTACCGAGACTGACAAACCAAGCATCCTCGACGAGGCGCTAACGCTATACCTCCCGGGACCAAAGACGTACACGGGGGAAGACATGTTGGAGTTACATTTGCATGGCGGTATCGCAATCATCAGAGCCGTGATGAACTCCATTACAACACTACATTCTCCAAACGAAGGCATAATTATCCGACAGGCAGATAGAGGTGAATTTTCTAGACAGGCGTTTGTTAATGGAAGACTAGATTTGACAGAACTCGAGGGGATCAATGAAATGATTAATTCAGAAACGGAGCAACAACGTCTAGCGAACTTGTCGAGTTCATCGGGGAAGACAAAATTGGTGTTTAAGAAATGGAGACAGGATATCCTTGAAGAGATCGCCAACTTGACTACCATCATTGACTTTGGGGAGGATCATGACTTGACAGAGACAGAGAACTTGATAAACAAGGTTATTGCCAACATACAGAGCCTTGAAGGTGAGATCAAACAGTACTTGAAGAAAGTCAGATCGCTGGAGATTTTGCTTAACGGGATAAAGTTGACATTATTGGGCCCGCCAAATGCCGGGAAGTCGTCAATCTTAAACACCTTGGTTAATAAAGATGCTGCCATCGTTAGTGAAATCGCCGGCACCACCAGAGACGCTCTCGACATTCCGTGTGAAATAGGTGGATTCAAAGTGGTTATCGGGGACACTGCCGGTATCCGTATGCTAGAGCAAGCTGATATTATAGAAAGAGAAGGTATCAAGCGAGCCAAGGAGAGATCATTCTTGGCTGATTTGGTCATCGTCGTCTTGGACCCAACAACAGCGGGCAACACAGAGGAGTTGAAGAACCACCTTGCGGATTTGATTAAAGAGAAGAAGAATATCTTGGTTGTGTTGAACAAGCAAGACTTGTATCCAGACAAAGTCGACGCTATGATTGACCAATACTCGGAGCAATTGAATCTACCTAAAGAGTTCTTCCAGGTTGTGTCGTGTTCTACAGGTGATGGAATGGAGACATTGCAGGAGTTGCTAGTCAACAAGTTTAGGAGTTTGTCGGAAACAGATCAGTCGGATCCCGTCTTGGTGTCATCTCGTATCCAAGACATTCTCGAGAACGATATACTCTATGGATTTAATGAGTTTTATAAATGGGCCAAACAAGATGACGTGGTGGTTGCGACCGATTGCCTCACTCTGTCTGTGGAAGGGATTGGCAAGATCACAGGGGAGTATATCGATCTCGATGAGATCCTTGACGTCGTCTTTTCAAACTTCTGTATTGGTAAATAGACAAATAATAGTACATGTATATATATAGAACAGCGGTGGTTTATCCAGAACTGCAAACAACGTAGAACGTTATAGACTCAACATCCCAAGACTTTTGCATCTGTTGCACCTGATGTCTAGTGTGTCTTCCGGCAACTTCCTCTTCCTTAACCACAGTATTTTTAATCCTCTTGCTCAAAGCAGGCGCAACTTTACAATCAAAAGTCAACACATTCAACCCATAGCTCAACCTCACGTCGTACTGAACGCCCAAGATGTCCTCTTCGTCTCTCTCCTCTTTGAAGCAGTCAACAACACCAGTGACTTCTTCTTCATTGACGGACAACTTGCATTGGAAGTCTTCACTTGCGGGCTGGTTCAAGAACCCGTGGTCATCGACCAAGTCACGTTTCTTGACCTGGTACAACAAGTTGTGCAACGACACTTTGAATGAAACAAAAGGCAGTACGCCGTTTGGCAAAGCAACTGTGTAGGACTGGTTTGTGTATCCATTGCTTGGCACCTTGTACGAAAAAAGCGTGGCCACTGAGGTGGTTTGCTGGGTTGGGAAGAGTGCCTTCTTGATTTCCTGGTCTCTTGGAACAATAGTCACTGGGGATGAGAACTTTTGCTGTACGAATTTAGTAACGTTTGTGGAAACAGCTGGTGAGGAGAAAATAGCTGACTCTTGAATGATAGCATTGCCTTCAGGAAGCAATGGTGCTGTCTTGCCCATGGTGTTGACTGTAGATTGTTCAGCAATGATTTCGCGATGCTTATCTGTTTCAGCTCCCTCTCCTTCAGCGTCTTCTGTGGCACCTTCTTTTGCTTCTTCCTGGTGGCCCTCAGCTTCGTCTTCGTCCTCCTCTTTAGGTTCCTCTGGTTCAACTTTCAATACAGTCTTTTTCTTTCTCTTAGGTGGTGAAGCGGCAGCCGCGGCTTTGTACAAGTTGAGCTTCAATTTAGGACCTGCTTGCTGGTTTCTGGCACTATTTTTTTCTATCCTCGTCTTCAACTCGTCATACTTTTCATTGAAATACTCTTCCAACATGGTTGCGTCTTGGTATATTTGCGAATCTTCATTGTTGTATGCTCTGGCATTAGCGAATATCAACGAAGTCGTGTCGTGGAACTTTTGCAAGTTATCTAGCAACGGATATTTCGGACTCAACAACTTCTTCTTCTCCAAGTTGCCAATAATAGTGTTGAATGACATTGGCTTGTTAACAAAATCCAAGTAGTCGGAATAGAAATCAGTGTCGACTTCTTCTAGGAATGGGCCACTGATAACGCCAATTTCTGGGAATTCGTGGTTTACAACATCGTCCAAGACTTCAAGGCACAACTCGGCCAATTTACCAAAAGTGATAGGTGGTTCAGCCTCATGGGAACTGGCGTCATGAGCAGCTTCTTCCTGTTTTTGTTTCAACTTCAACTTAATCCTGGGTTTCTTGTGCTCACCAGCACCTGCATCTTCAACCGGGGTAGTTGAGCTGGCAGCTGGCAATGCTGAACTAGGAGTGGTTTCAAATTCCCTGACTTGGTCCTTAACAAACTCGACAATCTTGGCAGCACTGCTGACAATCCATGAATCTGGAGCATTGTACGTCTTTGCATTGTGCAATAGCAATTCAAAATCATCAATGAACTCGTCCGCGGACTCCGCAGTGTACCTCGTTCTAATCCTCTTCTGAATCTCGTTCAACGATATTGGTTGGTCAACAATGTGGTAGTAGTCCAGGTAGAATTTCTTGGAAGGCAACTTGACAAAGATTGAACTCAATTCTTCATCACCATCTTTCAAATGGAAGACTAAATCCAAGGTGGAATTGAAAAAGTCTCGGTACTCGTCAGGGGTGTGACTGTACGTTTCTTTTTTCACCTTCTTAATTGGTGTCACTTCATTAGATGACGCTCTTCTTTTGGGAGCCATGATTGATGATAACGAGGTAGTCTGGTTGATATCAAAGCCTATCTAATGGTCCTTCGCTTGTTGACGTTGTTTTGTTTTTTTTTTTTCTGTTGAAAATTTTGTCGCACTTGTGTCTCGAACTTCCGGTGTTAAGAGTGTCTCGCAAGTATGTAATGGCATGGATAGCAGAGGAACAGGGCTCGTCGTAGAAAATAAGCTGTCGAAGTGTTATTTAACCTTGTGAGTAGTCTATAGTTCACTGTGGACGATGATGTCTCGTAATCGTGTGTATTTCTGGAGACGACGCCACAGTCTTCATCTTATTCATTGCAGAGTCCGCGGTACGAGCGAGCGGCCAGCTCACGCCATATTCCGCATATTTCTTCCCGCTTGCGAAATTCAAACTTGAAAAATTTCTCTTATCATCACAACGATAAGCACAAACCCTCCCCCCCCCCCCTCCCCCAAAAGAACATGTCTGATGAAATAACCATATTGTATGGTTCAGAGACCGGGAACGCTGAAGAGTACGCCAAGTACTTGAAGCAGCGGTTACGATCTTACAACCTAAAGTCGGTGTGCTCATCTATGGATGACTACCCTTTGAAAAACTTGATTACTCATACCAAATACCTCATCATCGTGTGCTCCACCACGGGTCAGGGTGAACTCCCTAGAAACGCCAAAAAGTTTATGAAGTTCATGTTGAAGAAGAAGTTACCTTCAGACTTCCTCCAGCATATCGATTTGACTTCTTTTGGGTTGGGCGACTCGTCATACGCCAAGTACAACTACGCGATCAAAAAGATCCACGCTAGGTTGGCCCAGTTAGGATGTCAGGAATTGTCGCCAAGGTGCGAAGCCGATGAGATCTCACCAGAGGGTATCGATGGATATTATATTGAGTGGGAGACGGCGTTGATTGCCGCGTTATTGGAAAAGTTCCCCCACTTTGGCAAACGTAATGAAGAAACCGTGCCGATGCCTGAATATAGAGTTAGCGTTGCTAAGCAGGAGATGCAGCAGTTGGATAACAACTTTCTTTTGTCAAGAGTCGGTACTGATGGGTTGAAACTCGGGCAAGTTGTGGAGAACAAGAGGATAACTGCTCCTGATCACTTCCAAGACGTTCGAAACTTTGTGATATCAAGCGACGCGTTGGAGTACTTGCCAGGCGATACAGTTTCGTTGTTCCCCAGCAATTTCGACGAGGATGTTGAGTTATTGTTGCAACTGCAGCCCCTGTGGTTGAAGATCGCCGACAAACCGTTGAACGTTAAAAAGTTCCCACCTTTAGAAGGTGGATTTGTCGAGAATTTGACATTGAGGAAACTAATCAAGTACCACCTAGACATAATCTCCATCCCCAGGAGAAGTTTCTTTGCATTACTATGGCACTTTGTGGACGCTTCGACGCCAGATGGGGAGCGTGAGCAAGAAAAGTTGAGAGACTTTGGCGGCTTTGAGGAGCCTGAAGACCTTTATGATTACGCCAACAGGCCGCGAAGACTGATTTTGGAAACATTGCTTGAGTTCCAGAACAACTTGACCATCCCCGTGTCGTACATCCTTGATTTGTTCCCGTTGATCAAGCCAAGAATGTTCCTGATTGCGCTGAGACCGTCGAGCACGGAAGTTGAGTTGGTGGTGGCCATTGTCGAGTACCGAACAATCATAAGGAAGATCAGAAGGGGCTTGTGTACCCGATGGCTCAAGAGTTTGCAACCGGGCGATCAGGTGTTGTACTCTGTGCAAAAGTCTAGTTTCAAGTATGATAACAAACAGCCAATTATCATGGTGGCGCCTGGTACTGGCGTAGCGCCGATGAAGTCGCTCATTGACGATGTATTGGGCCAGCGGTCAGAACAGGAGTTGTATTTATTTTTTGGATGCAGGTACAAGGAGAAGGACCATTTGGTGGCGTCCTTCTGGCCAGGCGAGTATCCAAACTTGCATATATTTAATTGTTTCTCAAGAGATGCCGATTCACAGTACAAGTACGTTCAAGATGGGCTATTCCTGCAGTACGAATTGATTGGTCGCTTGTTGATGGAGCAGAACGCCAAGGTGTTTGTCTGTGGATCAAGTGGTAAAATGCCACGCGAAGTCAAGATAACGTTTGTTGAGATCATCATAAAGTATGCTGGGATGAGCGAAGAAGAAGCTCAAAGCTACGTGCTTTCGCTAGAGGACAATGGACGGTATAAAGAAGATGCGTGGTAAAAGTAGCGAGAGTATAGTAATACAAAAGTTATAGAGACACAACACCGTAGAATCACTAGCTATGCGCCGAGGCTCTTGATCTTATATATAGCCGACCATCTCTTCGTAACCACCACATCACGTCGGCTCGGAGAATTAAGCTTTTCTTTAGCCCATTGTCTACAGATCAGTAACTTATCCGAAGTCCATGAAAAATCTCTCTCGCGTGGTGGTCGCCGTCGTGGTGGTGAACGACGGGAGGGGGGGAAAAGAAAAAATTTCAGCCAATCAGCCCTCCCATCCAGGTACATACACTACCTAACCGCAGGCCCAAATGTTCAAACCACCCACCAGGTACATCTTCCGTTCATTCAGAAGATTGTATTCTACTTCCAAGGACATAATAATCGATGGCACGACGTACAAGAACGATAACTGGACGAATGTACCTCCGTTCATGCTTGACTTGATCACTCGTAAACTCCACAAGAACCCCAACCATCCCATCGGGATATTGAACGACTTGATCAAGACGAGCATCAAGGACATGGATTATACTATTTACGAAGATTTCCATCCTATAGTTACCAAATATCAGAATTTCGACAGCTTGGGATTCCCCGAGGATCATCCAGGAAGGTCCAAGTCCGACACGTACTACCTCAACAAGGACCATTTATTACGGACGCACACCTCAGCGCATGAACAGGAGTGCTTTGTGAACTGTGAGACAAAGGGGTATGTCATCACTGCAGATGTGTACAGAAGGGACGAGATCGACAGGACGCATTACCCTGCATTCCACCAGATGGAAGGCGCTAGAGTGTGGAGCAAGAACGACCCGGACTTGGTCAAGACCATCCAGGACGACATTGACGCCATACCGAAAACGAACATTATCGTGGAGGACCCATTCAGAGACGAGCCCGTGACTAAGGACAACCCAATGCAGAAGTACATGAGCCATGAAGAGGTCAGGCTTGTGTCGGTCCATTTGAAGAAAACTGTCGAGTACATCGTGAACCAGGTGTTTGAGAAAGCTAAAGAGTCTGCGAAACTCGCCGGGTCTACAGAACCGTATTTGAACGAGCCATTGAAGGTGAGATGGGTCGAGGCGTACTTCCCTTGGACTTCTCCATCGTGGGAGATTGAGGTGTGGTGGAAAGGCGAGTGGTTGGAATGTTGTGGTTGTGGAGTTGTGCAACAGCAGGTGTTGTTGAATTCCAATTTGGGTGAAGACAAAATCAGTTGGGCTTTTGGTATTGGATTGGATAGAATCGCCATGTTGTTGTTTGGTATTCCTGACATCAGATTGTTCTGGACGTTAGATGAACGATTCCATAAGCAGTTCCAGAAGGGTCACGTCAACACATTTGTTCCTTATTCAAAGTACCCAGGTGTCAAGAGAGACGTGTCATTTTGGTTCAAGGATGAGGTGCATGCAAATGACGTTATGGAGACTGTCAGAACTCATGCTAGTGACTTGGCTGAGAGTGTTGTACTCGTGGACGAGTTTACGCACCCAAAGACTGGCAAGAGATCTCAGTGTTATAGAATCAACTACCAATCAATGGACAGAAACTTGACAAACGCCGAGATTAATGACATCCACGACAAGGTCGAAAAGGAGTTGGTTGATAAGTTTGAAGTAGAGATTAGATAGAGAGTTTGTGCGTCTGTCATAATGCTTGTATATACTATATTAAAATTCTATAAAACACGGTGAGAAACTAAAAAGCGATAAAAAACCATAAAAATTAGAACTCTAGCTCTAGCACTTTGAGTTTGTGTAGTTGCTCGGCCTCTATCAATTTCCTGATGGCTTCTTGCTCATCGTCTTGGCCCGTCAACAAGATTCTGCAATATGTCAAATCCAAGTAATTTAGGGACTTGGGGAATACTCTACCACTCAATGATCTCATCAAATCAGGCAAGTAGTTGCCTTTGAGCCACAAGCTCTTCAACGTTGGTGGGAAGGCATTGTCAGGTAAGGTGGCAATGGAGTTTCTTGACAAGTTAATCTCTTCTAATTGTCTAAAGAGCTTGCAGTTGTTGAAGTTTGGAACTTTCCTTAGACTGTTAGCAAACAAGTTTAATCTCTTCAAACGGTAGTTGGCGGTGCTATTACCAGACAAGTTCAACTCAACAATGTTGTTATTCGACAAGTCGAGGGTTTCCAAGTTGTGCAAGATTTTCCAGTTGAAGTTGGCGTCATTTATGCAGACCAAATTGTTGTTTGACAAATTCAAGGACACCAAGTTTGAGTTCAAGGGTATGAAGTACAAGTTGTTGATCAGGTTGTATCTCAACTCCAAGTGTTGGGCATTAGCAATGTTGTTGACCTGTAAGTGACTCAAGAGCTTGTTCAAGTTGAAAAACTGCAACTGGATCTTTTGAATCTTCAAGTTTTGAAAGTTGATGATCTTGTCGCCTGTATACTTGATGGCCAAGACTTCGATAAACTGGATCCTTTCGAAAAAGTTGTTGAGAATGGCAAAGTTATACAACTTGTCGGTAGTCAAGTTCAAAACCAAATTTATCTTGGGACAGCAAGTGTTGACGTATGGCAACAAGTCCATTAGCTGCTCGATAAACTTGATGTAGGAAACGTTGTAGCAGCCACAGTCGCAGTTGTCATCATTTATCAAGATATTCGTCTGTTTGGGCTTGATCACAATCCCCTTGCTTCTCAACAAGTGCAACTCTTCGATGGAGAGCTCGACGCCGTCTGGGTAGTGGTGGTGGTGCTGATTTTTAGCAACCGAGTTTGTGATAATCAAGGGCTTATCGCTGTAGTAGCACAATAGTGCGATTTTTCTGATGGGAAGATATGAGTCGTGTATCTCGGCGCTGCTGACTAACTCTAAAACATTAAAGTAGTATTGCAACTCGTCTGAGGACAAGTTTGACAAGGTAGTTGAGATTAGCTCTGGTGGTAATGCAAACAACATGGGGCCTTTGGTTTGATCTGATCTGGGGATGGACTGGACTGGGAAGGAAAATGCCTAACGGAATGATGCTGTGAATGTAGGGGATGCGGTGTGATTTTATAGGGTGACTGTGAGGTGGGAAAATTGTTGCGTTGGTGTATGTAATAACCACTATTGTTTGGAAACGCAAAATGATAAAGAAGACAAGAGAAGGTACTCCTTTTTTTCAAGAAAAGCAATGGTGTGGTTATCTTGCTGATTATTTATACAAGAGTAAATCAGACGTGGTATTTCTGATGCGATGGAAGATGGAAGGTGTCGGGAACGAGGACGGGTAAAAAGAAACGTTCGGATGGGTTAGCATATTTTGCTCTCAGTGCTGTTAGTCAGTGCTTGGTATGCTGCAGCTGCAGAAAGCCACGGTTTCAAGGAAGCGGCAGGTTTGATAGCCATTAGTAATGGTGGTGATTGCGTGTGTACGTTCGAACCTAAATCGTCTGTATGTGCATATCGGTATTAACTGCAACAACTACGGTAGCAGCAGCAGCAGCAGCCTTGGGGACAATGTGAGTCCATGTGACAACAACAATCTGATGTGGCTGTTCACATGATTTTTGTTAAACTTGCTTTAGTGCTGCTTATTTTTTCTGTTGGCGGTCTCTCTCTCTCTGTGTGCTTATCCTGCATTGTTCCTTATCTCACACTATGACAAAACAAAGGACACGACAAATCATGCAGCGAAAAAAAGACGCACTGAATCAGCCATAAGGTTAAAACTTTCATCATCCATTCTTTCACACCTCGCTTGCTCCCTCTCTCTCCCAGCCTTGCACCATCCCCATTACGCCCAGGAACAATAGGGGTTCCTCCGACTGTCAAAAACTAAAACTTTATTCCCCAAAAATAACGCGTATTTGTAAATTACCTCACACAATTTACCAACCTTATTAACCAAACACAATATTCCGAGCATCGGCCGGATTATTTCTCGACATTACCCTAGTGACAAACACACAAAAAGGTCGTGTGCCACAGTCACAACACCAATTTTCTACTGGTAGCGTTCAGTGCTTTTCCCCAAACTTATTGTTTCCTTCGGCTACAACTCAGCATGTATTCCTACGTGACAAGCCTACACGGAACAATAGCTTCCAATCATCAATACCTCCTCCTTGACCCCTCTCATCGACTTCGGTTCAAGGTTTAAGCACCGCCGGCTCTAATTCCTGGAGGGTGCATGTTTCACCGTCACTCGAAGAACACCCAATCTCATTGCTTGTCTGCAACCACTGTCTCTCTCTTCGACGGTTCATGATTCGCATTCGGTCACGCCTGATCTGGTAAGCAAACACTGTGTAGGTGATTATTAACACAATGATGTATGTCTCGGGGATAGATAATATTGCGAGCAATGTGTCGATCCCGACTTTGTCAAGGGGCCGCCACCCGTCATCCGCTTTCGTGCAGTTCGTTGTCAGTTTGGTGTCATTCACTAGGATGCAGTTCTCGAACAGGTGATTGTTCTCGGATCTCATGAATCTCATTCTCATGACAACTGTCGATGTTGTGTTCAGAGTTGAATCGATGAAAGAGGTTCGTGAATTCTGGGTCCTCTACGTTTTATCATTTTCTTGCCGTACATTAGATGAGATACTCTGCATGACACAGCATAACTATAGTTCCCTAATTATACATCAAGCCAATGCTTTACCCAAAACTTTTTCTTCTGGATCAGCTTTAATTTCCTCGCCGTAGACTGGATAAGTGTTGTAGCCGTAGTTGAATGGAGAATAGAAAGTAGATCTGTCATAGTGGTTGAGTTCTTGGCCATTCTTTATTCTTTCTGGTAAATCAGGGTTGGCAATGAAGTATCTGCCAAACCCAATCAAAGATCTGTTGTCTGCATCAGCAACTTTTTCGATTGTCTTCCAGTTGTTGTCCTTATCGTAAGTGAAACTACCTCCTCTCAACAACACCCCTTTCCAGACCTTGTCGACAAATTCCACGGTCTTTGGTCTAATCGAGCCGTCTGGGTTGTAACGTTCGTCATAGATGTCGATATATCCCAATCCCTTACCTTCGTCCGCTCTCTTTTGCAACCCTTCAACGACATGAGTATAATCTTCCTCGGCAGTTGGGTTGACTGATGGAACTTGGAAGTCATTCAATGGAGACAATCTGATGGCCAACTTGGCTGGATCAACAACAGTCGACAACTTATCAATGACTTCAAACAAGAATCTAGACCTGTTCTCAATGCTTCCTCCGTATTTGTCCGTCCTCTGGTTTGTTCCTGGGTTGATAAACTGCTCAAACAAATAACCTGCAGCCCCGTGCAACTCGATGAAATCAAAACCCGCCTCGTCGGCCAATTTAGCAGCATTGACAAACTGGTTATGAACAATGTCACTAATTTGCTCTTCTGTCAACTCCTGAATCGGATTACCTGCTTCTATGGCAGCCTGTTCAGCTTTCTCGTGCTCGTAGATAGGGCTGACACCGGTTAAAGGCAAGCCGTGAGATTTCAAGATCTTGGCGTTACCCACTCTTCCTAATGCCCATAATTGAATGGAGATGGCCCCGCCGACGGAGTGAACAGAATCAACAATCTCCTTCCATGCCTTGGCTTGAGTTTGGTTCCAGATACCTGGCACGTTGGGGTAGACACCTTGGTTCAACGAGATCAAGGTGGCTTCAGTGACCAACAACCCACCGGTTTTGGCACGATCCGTGTAGTACTTCTTCATCAAGTCTGTGGGGACATGCTCCGGGGACGCACGATTTCTCGTAGTTGGCAAGTGAGCAACACGGTTTCTGAGGGTGGTTTTCCCAATGGTAATTGGCTTGAATAGGTTGGATTTGGCAATAGACATTGTTGGTGAGTGTGGGGTGTGACTTTCTTTTCTCAATTGGATGCTTCTCTGTGGTTCTTATACAGCACGGGGCACCATCTCTCTTACTGTGACATTACTAATCTTTGTAACTGAAAAACGTGAAATGCGGTTCTAACGGTGATCTAAAGCCGAGCAGTGAAATTACGGTGAGAGAAGAGAAAAAAAAAAAAAGAAAGAAATCGAACCTGCACGACTTTTATTATTTTTGGCAACGATTGCACTACCTTGAGATTTTACGGCTCACGACATCACATTTCAACAAGCGATAGAGAGAAAGAGACGACAAAAAAATACCAGCATTGGCAAATAACAAACCTGGCAGCCAGACAACTACAAATAAAAACCAAACATGGGAGCCTGTCTATCATGCCTAATAGGGAACTCCAACGATGATGAATACAACGAGACATCGTCGTTGTTGAGGAACCAACACTTACACCAGCAATATTCGTCGGACTACTTGCAAGAGGAGCAGATATTGAAACAGCAGCAGAGACAACAGGAGTTGACGTCGATCGTCAACGAGTTGAATGACAAGCTAATCGATGTGACGTCCTTTTTGAACGGCAGTAATTCCATGCATAGCACGAGCAACAACAACTTGAGCATCACCTTGAACGGCAGTTCCAGTGCAAACAACGGAGAAACCCCAGAAGACGAAGGAGAGAGTGAGAGCACCAAGCAGTTCCCCTATGTCTATTCACAGCAGGAAAGAGACGACGTATCGTCCAGGGCTAACGATATCGATGATGAAGTCAAGCAAGCTTGCAAGATATCGATACAGGAGCCATTATACATCAAGTTTTAGTTCTTTTATATACTGGAGACAAGTCCCCACTATCAATGTACACAATAATGATTATAATTCCCTGTGTAGTTATGGGCTTAGCTACACCGCAATGCCGTTGCATTTCTCGTACCTCATCCACCGCACCCCCACGAAAAGGAGAGGGGCGAGAGAGAATAGAAAAAATTGAGCCCCCAACGCCGGACTATAAATACCGCTGGAGAAGTTGTCCCCCAGGACATTTTTCTTTTCTCTATCTTCGAGGACATAGCAACCATGACAATTACACTCAATTGGGGGATCTTGGGTGCAGGCAACATTGCCTCGCAATTCGTCCATGACTTGGTCTTGAACAATCAAAGAAACACTGAATACTGTCACGTTGTCAAATCCATTGGGTGTTCGAACCACGAAAGAGGATTAGAGTTTATCAAAAAGAACAACATCGTGCCGGAGAACAACTACGGCTTTGAGCCAGTTGTCCAATCATACGATGAGTTGTACAAGAATCCAGCTGTTGATGTTGTGTATGTGGCAACCCCACACTCGTTCCACAAAGACCAATCCATATCCTGTTTGGTCAATGGCAAACACGTTTTATGTGAAAAGCCAGTCACGGTCAACAAGAAAGAAGTCGAGGAGATCCTTGAGATTGCAGCCAAGGAAAAGAAATACTTCATGGAAGGTATGTGGACGAGATTTTTCCCAGCCATTGCTGACTTGAAGAAGAAGATTTACGAAGAGAAAGTGCTTGGTGAGATTTTCAGATTGTTTGCTGATTTAAGTTACAATGCCAACATAAAGCAAGTCCCTATGAGTTCTAGAATTAGAGATATCAACCTCGCTGCTGGTGCTTTGTTGGACATTGGGATCTATCCAATTACTTACTCGAGGATTTTGTTGGACGATAAGTTGGGAGAGAACCACTCGGAGTTTGTCTACAAGTCGATCTTGACGTTGGACAAGGAGGACAAGGTGGATCATTTGTACTCTGCAATTTCCAAGTACGAAAATGGTAGACACGGTATCCTAACTGCCTCGGAATTGGTTGATGGTCCAAAGGCATATGTCAGAATTGAAGGTGAAAAGGGTCACGTGGAGATGTACAGTGACAACCCCGCCAGAGCCAAACACTTCAAAATTTTCAATTCCGAAGGTGAAGAAATCTATGAATACAAAGACGACTCTGGGTACAATGGATTCATCTATGAAGCAAACGCTGTCGCTGAGGACATATCCCAAGGTAAGTTGAGCAATGACACAATGCCTCATGACGAAACATTGTTGGTTATGGGGCTAATGGATGACATAAGAAAAGAAAATGGCTTGGTTTATCCACAGGATTAGATAGGCTGCGAAAGAAAAAGAAAATATACAGGATCAAACAAAAAAATCACCAATAAGCAGACAAAAAGGAAAACAGTAAAAAAAAAATTGAAAAGAAAGCATCACAAATGCATAAACAGACGTTTCTTTCAACTAAACAAACCCTTATCAACATGACTTCTGTACTTTTGATAGTATTCCTCATGTTGACCCTTCTTACCCCATCAACCATGTGTAACTACAGCAGAATATCAAGAATACAAGACTTGTCATTTTTCCACCAGATCCAGGAGTTTGCCAAATGGGAAGAAGAAAACCTATTCAAGCCACAATCGACAGCTCCCCATCACGTCAACCTGTCCAATGAAACAACCAATGCTGCTCCAATCACCTTCCATTCCAACATCACCAACAGAACCTTCGTCCTCCCAGTCGTGAACAAGTACTTCCGGAACTCCTCAAAGCTAATGAACGTTTCCTTCTTTGCACAAGGGAAAAAGGAGAAGAAAAAGAAGAAAGAGCCTAATTGGACAGTCACTTCGGGGTTCTTTGCCGGTAAGGAAATCGAGGACGTTGAGGACGAGGACGATGAGTGTTGTTTCCCGGTTCGAGAGATCCCTGTTGCTAAACCGCCCCCGAGACCTGAACAGCCGGTTCCCAAGCCGAAAGTGACTTATACGCCTCCTCCGGAACTTTTCCCAGAGCCTGGATTCTGGGTAGATAGTTCAAGCAGTGAGGACGTGGAGGATGAGGAAGACGAAATGGAAGAGGAAGATATTGAAGAAATGGAGAGTAGCAGCGTGAGTGAAGAGAGTGGGAGCGGGAGTGATGATAGCTGTAGTGATAGGGACGTCAGTAAGTTGTGGTTTTTCGGATGGAAAGCACCAGCTACAGAACGACGTCTTTCTATTGTTCCCAGCTCGAAATTGGTCACGAGAGTCAGCGACGAGTTTCACAATTTGTACATTCATCCACTGCAGAAAAAGTTGGCCAAGAGAGGTTTCATCGATGAATATGTGGGGTATAACGAGGACTTGCCGCGTGTTAATGACGTCGAATATTCCAGTATATATCGGTCAATTTCCCCTAGGATTATCGTTCTCTGGAAGAAATGGTTTCTATTTCTATTTTCCTTTTTATAGCTCTTATACAATTATACAATGTATACCTTTTTTTTTGTGGACTTGCAACTTTCGCAACCAATATAACCAGATAAGATCTTCATTTTTCTCGCGTTTTGCTATTTTTTTGTAACACATTTTTCTTCTTTACGTCTACCAACACACATCAAGACTCCCACACTCCTCCTTTTTTTCCTTTCCAAAGAAGACAATGATAAAGTTAATCTTGTTGCTTTTGTTCGTCCGGTTCATAGCCGCCCCCATTCCAAACTTCCACGATTTGACCGGTCAGGAAAACTTGCCCCAGGAAGATTTGCAAGCGTTGACGTTTTTCCACCAGGTCGTAGATATGCAAGATTGGGATCCCAACAGGTCGTTACGATACAAGAGAAATATCAAAAGAGATTACGTGGATGATGACGATCATGTGGCCAATTCGAGCAACGTCACGTTTGTCGCCCAGGGTAAGGAAGAGAAACCCAAGCCGAAATGGCATGTTGGGGCAGGTATGTTTTTGAACAAGGAAAATTTCTCCAAGAACGAAAAGACATTTATTAGGTACGAGAGTGATACGGAGAAGGGAATATTGAAGGGCAAAGACAAGATCAAGAGCAAACCAAAGTTCAAGAAGAAGAAGAAGAAGAAGAAGGTTGTGGATTATTGCTCAGATAGTGGTTCGTCTAGTGATAGCGACAGCGACGATGATGGGAAGCTGAAGTGGTTTAAGAAGTTCTCGATTGGTCAGAACGAAACCAAGGACATTTCAATCGTTCCTAGCTCCAAAATCGTCAGTACGAACGAAGACGGTACGTTTTTCAGCGAAGTGGGCAATCTACAACGGAAATACTCCAATGACTCGACCAACGCCTTCTCAATGGGATCCAGTGGTGGCGCCACAATCAGTGTTAGTTGTGTATTTTTTGTTATATACTTTTTGTTTCAATTATGATAAGAGTTCTTTTTCTGCTAGCATATCTGATAATTCTAGGAATAACAAACACCTGTAGTGTTCTTGTGGTACCATCTGGGTGAAGAAAAATCTTTCCTTCAGTTCAGATCCTTGCAAAAACCACAATTCGGCATATATACCCATCCACAACACACGCAATGTTCAGATTCGGATTCCTATTTACTTGGTTATTGATCCTCGTCCTAAGATTCCCGTCATCCATCCAGAGCCAGGACTTGCTTCTTCATAAAAGACACGTGCAGCCAAACGACATACAGTTCTATAACCAAGGCACTAGATCCTCGTTGAGCTACCTATACCAAAAAAGAGACGAAATGTTCACGATGCAGCTGAAGAAAAAGAGCAAGAAGAACAAGAAGAACAAGAAGTTCAAGTCACATTCCCACATGTATGGCACCGATGAAGAAGACGAGCATCTGAGACACTACATCGTCAAGAAGAAAGACAAGCTCAGCACGACGACCATCACCACTGAGACCACGGAGTACCCGGCCAAGGAGGTCCAGAAAATTGGGAACTCCAAAGACGGATGGCAGCTTAATTTAGGTGTGTATCTCGATAAAGCTCAGGGCAAGCAAGGCAAAGGCGGTGGTGGTGATTCTTCGTCTTGTGATTCAGACAGTGATGGCAAAAAGAAGTTTTTTATGTTTTCAGACGATACCAAAGAGGGAATTAAGGAATTGATTTCGGACGAGGGCTTGGTTAGAATGGTTGCGGACGGAGAGAATAATCTATTCTACGACCACTTGCATCCGAACAATAATTCTACAGGAAACTTTACTGAGGTTGGACTAAATTTGAAGACGGACATTGGAGAATCGAGTAGTAAGATTCTCGGGTACGGAGTTCTCCAGCTATGTATTTGGATATTGTGTAGCTTAATGTAAACAGTTATTTTGTTACTCTGTGATAATATTGGTTGCGAAAAAGAAGAGAAAAGCTAGACAAAACTAAAATCTCCCACAATCTGTTTAGCCACTTCCCTTTTTCTTCTTATGCATCCTTCTAGCAGTTTCAATGGTTACATCTGTTCTACTTTTATGGATAAGCTTTCTTTCAATCTTGGTTGTCTCTTCCCCATCAAACCCCAAACCCAAGCCAGTTGTCCCAGAAACAGACGTCAATGATTTGGTCTACTTCAACCAGGTATTTGATATGGTGATTCAGCAGACCAACCAGCATCCGCCAACCTTAGACAACTCCACCATCCCACATGTCACGATTGACAAGCCAAAGAAAAACAACACCAGCCCTGTTGACGCCCAAGGTAAGTTGAAGCCAAAGTGGGAGTTCAATATGGGTGTCTATTTTGAGAAGAAGGTCAACAAGAAGTTGTTGAAGAAGATGATGAAAGACGGCAAGTTCGCAGCTATGGCGGACGACGATACTGGTTTGGTTATTGGCACCACCGAGAAGGTCTTGATTCCTACTGAGTTGATGGTCTCCAGGGCAATCCCCGACACCCACAACTTATTCCACCAGAACTTGACGACCTATCCTAAGAAGAAAACGAAAATCAAGGTTCACAATATCAAAATGCCCAAGATGAGTCCCCCACAACCGCCAACTTCCACATACCTCTATTATGACTATTACGGTGGCTCTTCCGTTGATGATTCTTCCGGCAACAAACTAGTTCACAGCTTGTGGGACTTCTTTTGGTGGATACTTCTCTATGTATTGTAATGAAGATACAAAAAAAACTTGTTCCAGTACAGAAACGGTTCAAACTCTTCTACTGCAACGCTTTCAACCTTTGTCTCATTTCATCCAATGCCTCTGCATCTTCTTCCTCTTCTTCAATCGTGGCGGGCTCTTCAACCGCGGGTTCTTCAAACTCCGTACTTGGCACTTCGTTCTCGATCTTGGAAAACTTGTCTTCCGTCAAGCTCTGGATTATCTTATTCACCTCTTCTTGTGACTCACTCTCCAACTCTTCGTCCTCTTCATAGTCCAAATCCACCATATCGTCCATCATCTCATTTATTATTCCTGCCTTCATCAACTCTCTGGACAACTCCTGCATGCTCTGCAGGACCGCTCCAACGTGGACCAACTGGTTGACTTCTTTCATCACCGAGGTGCTCGAGTGGATCGACTGTGTTAACTTGTTCATCTGGTACTGCTCGTTTATGGTCATCGTGATCGAATCGATTCTTGTCCTGGACGTGTATAGCTTGTTGTACTGTCTGTTGATGTTGATCAACTCTTTGGCGTATAACCTCGCTGATTTGTAATCTTTATCCTTGGCTGCTTTCTTGATCAACGATTCCGTCTTTTTCTTTAAAGGCGTCAATTGATTCATCGATCTTTCCAACTCCCTCTTGTTCTTTCGAAGTAACTGGTTGATTTTCCTCATCTATGGCAGTTAGTAACCCGGGGTTTCTATTATTCATCATCTCTGTGGTATCTCAACATACTTGTTCTTTGGGATCGGGCCCATATATCTTCTTCTTTATATAATCCATCTTCTGTCCTTGCTGGTTGTCTTATCCGTCTAGTGGGTATTGGCTGTATGAGTGGTTTTTTCTTCGCATTCGTCCAAGTTTTGTGTGGTTCTGCAAAAAATAAAAAAAAAAACATCAAGAAGCTGAGATAGTCCAATGGACGCCGCATGCAGTCCTGTTTTGGGAAATTTCTAGCGTAGTTATTCAGAGCGGACTCAAAGAGTAAAAGAAACCGGAAATCGCCGATACACGTGACGCATTAACTCCGTGAGAAATTAAAGAATCCGACTTGCCTGTCTAAATTAAAGTGAAACTTGTTCGTAATCATATTGTGAGTGGCACAAGTGGAATCGCTTTATTGTCGTTGTAATATCCATGACCCACAGAGGGCGGGAGAAAAAAAAAAATACACAGAGCCGCGTGGAAGCAAGTTAGGGGAAAACAGAAGTCAATGCGGGATATAAATATCCAGACTATTTTCCATCCTGAAATTTTCTAGATAACCAAAAAGCCCAACCAACCCTAACTGGATAATGACCGACTCAGAGACCAGACCGAACCCTGCAGCCAGAGGAGAGACATTTCTTTTGATCATCATGGCAATTGTCTTGCCACCATTGCCAATGTACCTCATGGACAAAACGATATTCAGTCGAAACTTCATCGTGTGTTGCCTCTTGACACTTTGTGGTGGTATCGCTGGTCTGATCTTTTCCTGCTACATCATCTACTTGTACTTGAAGCAAGACAGCATCCTTGAAGGCTACACGAGATTGGGCGACGACGAAGAGCAGCAGTTGCGTGCTGAATCACAGGCACATCGTGAAGAACAAGCGCCAGAGGCACAGCCACTCCATCCACACAGAATCCACCACGATGAGGAACACACTCAGCCTGATCCAAACCAGATCTTGACGGCCAGTGACTTGCCATCTTACGATGACATTGTTGGTGGCTCGCAGCCTAGAGATGAGTATCCACGTGATGTCAAGAGTAATGGTGACCACAAAGTACAGCATTGATTTCCTTAGATTGTTCGACATTTTTTATATGTATTTTGAAACTCTGTTAAATAAACTTATCAATGGCAACCATTGACTTAGCTATGAACCCTTCCAAATGGAAAATGCTCTTTGTCCCCAAACTCAACCTTTCATCGAAAATTGAAGCCAACTCGACCAACTCTTGCACTAAAGCGGGATTGTCCAAGAAAAGGTTGACCAAATCAAACAACAACGTCTTTAATATGGTTCTGGCAGGAATGCAGTGGGATAATAATTCATACAACACGATTCTGTTCTTTGACAACGTCGCAATCGTTCTGTGTGCCTTTATGCTTTCAGCCATCTTGGTGATGATAAGCTCCCAGTCCAACTCCAATTTACCAACGTTCGAGTTTGGATCGATGGTTTCATTCTGCATGCCAATGGTTTCAAAACTCAACAAACACCTTCTCAAGTTTCTATTGCTGGTAGTGGCTATATCGCTGTAGAACTTCTTCAAGGCAACCTCGTTAGGTGTCTTGAACTTGACGCCTTCTGTCTCTGCCACATTGTTCAATATGTTGCTAATATCATCAACGCTAGGACTTGGGATCCTAACAAGTAATGTTCTCGACTTGATTGGGGCAATTATGTTGGATATCGAATTACACACCAAGATCAATCTAATATTGGACGAGTACTTTTCCATAGTTCTTCTCAACGCGGCTTGAGCGTCTCTGCTCAACGAATCCGCCTCATTAATAATAACAATCTTGAATCTGTGTTTGGCTCTCAGTTGGTTCGCAAAGTCGACCTGCTCAGTCGAAGCAACGTCTTTCAACAAGTCCTGAATAACAACACGGTCATTGTTCCCCATATCACTAGGCGTGATTTCCAAATGATTGGCCGAACTCAAGACATTAAACTCCAACTTCCTGTTTGACGAAGTGACGAAATTCTTCACGTCTATTTTTAATTTCTCGACCTGGGGTCCAAAGATCTCATTCAAAGTACAGTAGATTCTTGTTTTCTTTCCGCTTCCACTGGGACCGTAGACTAACAAGTGGGGGAAATCTCCAGACTTGGCTAACGCACGAAGACTTTGTGTGATGGAATCATGGTACGATAATTGATCTAACGTTCTGGGACGGTACTTGTCTACCCAAAGTGACATGATTTGTGGTGGTGGTGGTGGCTGGTGGATGGTGAAAAAGTTTTGGAGTTTGAAGAGTTTCAATAAAAAAAAAAAAAATGTTGTTCTTGACGCGTCGTGGATGGATTTCCTAGGCAACAAGCTCGTTGCAGCATAAAGAGGCAGTAACACCAATTCCCACACAGAGAGTACATGGGGGCTTGCGTTCTGGCTGTCACCCCATCCCCTACAATCTGTCCTCCATACTTGCAAAAACAAAATCATTAAACATAACTATATACTAATACAATCTACCTACGCCTTTGGTTTGGTTCTAATGAAGTGTGTAGGACATTCATATCCGCCTGGGTTCTTGACTAAGTAGTTCTGATGGTAGTCTTCAGCATCGTACCAGGTTTCAATTGGCTCAATGATGGTGGCAATTTTGTGGTTAGGGTACCATTCCTTCTGGAATATGTCTCTCACCTTCAAGGCAACCTGTCTGTCGTCGTCATCGTGTGTCAAAATGGCTGATCTGTACTGGGTGCCACGGTCTGGTCCTTGGGCATTGACTGTGGTTGGATCGTGCATTCTGAAAAAGATATCCAAGATATCAGACAACTTCAATTGTGCTGGCTCGTAGGAGAGTTGCACACTTTCAACAAAGTCAGTGGCACCGGAGCAGACCTTCTTGTAGTTTATATCGGTGATGGATGGGTTGCCGTTAGCATAGCCGACCTTGATGTCTAGCAAACCTTTGCTGGCAAATTGCTTTCTGAGAACATGCTCAACCCCCCAGAAGCAACCGGCGGAGAGTGTTATGAGCTTGGAAGTAGCTGTGGAACGAATAGTTGGTGAGATGGTAGAAGTCATTGCTGTTGGATTGGAAAAGAATGGGTTAGGAAAAAAAAAATTGACAGAGAATGCAATAGGGAGGTTGCTGACTTCTTTTATATGTGTAGATCTTGTAAACTTTAAAGTTTGCTTACTAAAGACGAGAAGCAGAGGAAGAGAAAAAAATTTCTTGGGAGCGATTTCGCAATATCCACACATTCGGAGTATATTTTCTCGGGACGCCACACACACGCCCAGGAAAAACCCACTCTAATCCCTGACTCATCGTAACATCAACATAAAACAAAATAATATTGGCTGTCTACTTACGTTTAAACCCAAATATACTTCTTCTCCTTTCATTGCCCGATGCAGTGCTGCTCGTCGAAGCTTTCCGCTCAATTGGTGGGGCGCCGGAGTTACCTGAACTGCTCGACTCGTCTTTTCTTCTCTTCAAACTTCCAACCCACGATTTCTTCTCCTTGATGTCCTTAAGCATAGGCGGCGGTTGAGGTAGGTCTTGTGGCTGCTGCGGGATGTAAGGTGCATGCACCTCTGGCCCAGTCACTACGGCTGCAGGCGGTGGCGTTGGCAAGTGGCCACGGCTGTTGGTTCTCGAAAGCGGATTCACAAACTTCTCTTCTTTGTCAAGCATAAAGCTCTTGAGCGGAGATGGCTTCTTGGCAGCCTCGGCTGGGTTAAATGACGCAATTGAGGATGTATCTGACTTGGGTTCGGCCTGCTCGTTGTTCACCGATGTCGCAAGCGTGCTGATTTCGTCTTCGCCTTGCTTCATGGAGTATTCGTCGGTGCCGTCGTAAATGTCTTCTGGGTCGAATCCAAAATCCGCATTGTAGTTTCCTTGTCTGTAGAACAAGATATAAGCACTAGCCAAACCTGGACCATCACCGAAAAATCTCAACACATAGGAGTCTTCAACCAACTCAACAGTTTCGTCGTCAAACAACAACCACAAACCAGCTTTGATCTTACATATCGAAACATAATGTCCGTGCATTGGACCTCCACCAATGTGAATCACCAACGCATATAATTCGTACAATTGGTCCTGCAAGGACTCATCGTCGGTTGTGTTAAACAAGCGTAGCTTTAGTGGGTAGCTGATAGAATCGAAAAGTTTCACCATCTTATCCATCTGTTCGTCATACTTGAATCTTTTTAAGTTTATCACCAAAACTTTGGGCAACTTCTTGACCTTGATCGTCTTGACAGCTTCTTGCAATGATGAACACGTGTTACAGTAAAACTTGTTTTGGTTAGTCAACGTTTCCGACTTTGAGAAATTGTTCAACGCATACGTCAAGGAAAAGCTGCTCTCGCCAGGCGGTATATCCACCGACAAGTCCAAGAACAATTCCTGCTTGGATGTGACAGTTTCACAGGAGAGACATTTGGTTTCATTTGTGATCAACCCACGGAATATATCACTGCACCAGTTGAACCCATCCAGCTTGTCTTCCTTATTAACACTTTCAATGATCTCGTTGATCAAATAATTGAAAAATTCGTGGGCATCGTGGTGCATGTTGTTCTGGCGGAAGAGAAAGTTCTTCTCCTTAAGCTTTTGGATGAAGTAGCTTGGTGACACCACTCCAATAGTCGACTTGTTCTCGACCATACTTTCAAACAAGTCCCTCAAAGCATACAACAACGCCGTGTCTTCGTTGATTTCCCCCGGAGTTTGCAAGGGTAGATCAAGGTTAATGATGGGACCGTTGATCAACGCAGATCTTTTTCTTTGGTCTCCGCTTGGGTTGGCATTGAATGGGTTGATGGGGACAGTTAAGTTGGTTTCTGGGTGGGGAATACCCACGATGATGGCGCTTGAAGTCGCGCTGATTGGCCCCTCTTGGGTCGTCTGTTGTGGCTGATCGTTGAGAAGCATGGATGAGCTTTGTGAGTAGTCATTTCTGTCATCGTTTTCCAGTTTCTTGTCAGCTTGCGTGACAAGTGGTCTCGTAATCAAAATGTCCAACTTCTGAAACTCTGGCGATTTGCTAATCTTGATGCGTTGCTCCAATGATAATGCCTCACAATCTTTGGCAAGCGTTATATACTTCCCATACTTTTTCTTCGGGTCTTCAGTGACGATGGTCGGAGTGGCCGTATTTCCTGACGCCGCAGCCGACGACGAGCTGTTGTTGTTGAACTTGAGACCAAAAAGCGACCCTCGTCTGCTTGCGGGTTTTGGTCGTTCCTCCAGGGTTGACGACACGGACGTTGATTTGCCACCTTGCTCTTTCAATTTCTTCACCACCAATTGTTCATACTTTGACGTAAAGTTGTGGGGCTTGAACCCGGCCACTATTAGTTTCGGCTCATGCTTGATCTGATTGTGTTGTATCAACTGGGTCCTAAAATTTTCTGTGTAGTACAAGCACTGGAGAATGGAATTACAATAGCAAGTGTTGCCAAAGTTCTCCATGCCAAAGATCTTATGGGATCCATCACCATATGGTAGGTTGTTGGTTTGTAGATTCCCCATTGATGAAAAAAAAGTAATAAAATAATAAAAAAAAGAAGTAGCTTCACAATAGGATGACCTGATATTCCAGTTCCTTTGTCCCTTTGGGTTTTCGGTTATACACTTCGTTCGCTCTTGTTTTTTTTTTCCTTGATTTCTCTCTCCGTTCCGCATTTCTCGAGTTCGCCTGAGTTCGTTTTTTTTTTTTTTGCTTAACCACGGAGCACTGATTAGCTGCAGAAGTATGGGGTAAGTCCCGTTAAGATCCGGAAGCCGTGGTCTAAACTAAACCAAGTAAGGCAAAGAAAAGCTGGAGTAAAAGAAGATCGATACAAGTTGCTGCACTTAATGAAATAGCGTGCATAAGTGCTTTGGCATGGAGGGAGGGAGGGAGTAGTCTCTCCCCCCCCCCCCCCGAAATTGAGCATCTGGCCACTACCTACTTCAGAACAAATTACGAACCGTTGAAATATAATATATCGGTTCACAATGAATTCACACCCCGTAGAGGTTGTAAAAAGTTTTTCCGTAGCGTCTTTATGAAGTATTATACCCGTCGACATCGCATACTGTCACCGGAAAAACTTGTGAAAGGTTTGTTTCATGGTCCGCCAAAGCCATAATAACCCACACCTGACTCCACGAGAATGTGCCCACTGTTTTGCGGGATGCAGAAGTGGGGGGATGATCTCTAGCTAAAAATGAGGAGAAGAAACCAGCAGCAAACCAAAAAAAACAACGCCATAATGATGCAGCTGCAGCCTAAAAGAGCGGTTCTTTTTCTTCACACCGGATGGCGGGTGTAGCGTTTTCACCCTTTGACTTCGACAGCTGCTGATGGCAAGCCCGCGGGGGATACCACATCAAGCGTTCCATCGCGGTCGTGACCCAACCGTTCATTGCTTTTTTTTCATGTACTATTCGTCTACATGCAGTACCAGGTGTGATTCTCGGAAAAACTGTAATGGCACATAAACGCACCACAAAGAACACAATCTTGAAAAACGCCTTTCACATCAAAAAATTAATCCGAGGTGAGGTAGTCATACCACTGCCATCTGACTCTCTTGTGTGTCAGTCTCGACTAGGGTCCTTATTTTTTGCCCAGCCAGTGCTGTCACTTGGACTTTTTCTTGTGAGTATGGAAGTTCTAGAACAAAAATTTAACCGATCCGATCGTCGTAGTTGGCTGTTACTACAACCAATCCCCCCCCCCTTTCGTTGTTTTCCCCTCCTCTTCCGCTGATGTCATGATTTCAGAGCAAAGAGAGGACAAACAACCTGCAAAGCCTACTTGCAAGTGTCCCCCAAAATACCGGGCACCCCCAAGAACACACACACTAAACGAAAATGCAAGAAACTGGCGAATAGGAAAAATCTGTTCATTTCACAAAGCCATGGTCTAATTCTCCGACCGGAATAATTTTATGCACTCACTGTTATTTTTTCTGTCTAAAAGAAATTCCGGAATAAAAAATTTTTCCTCCTCGACTCTCCACAAAAATGAACCCCAGGCTCCCACAAAAAAAAAAAACAGAGGCAAACGGCCTAGACAGTTTACCAACCATAGATCCAAATAAATCCACCGTGTGTGTGGAAAGTGGAGACGAGTGGAGAAAGGAAACATGCATTTGTTGGCCCTGATTGTACATGCCTTGTTTTGTAGTCTGCTTTACACCAGAGACCCCCCAAGAAGTCAAAGCACAGTCATGCTAGGGCCAGAGAGATTGATGAAAGCATAATACTAAGTTTGGTGACAATGCCAGCTATTCTTAGCACCGGAAAATTTTTTCCCACGTCTAAGAGGCAAAACATGCTGCAAAGGCTGCTAAACTATGCAGATTTTGGGCCACGGCGCACGCAAACTCTGGAGTGATGGAGGGGATACATACGCTCACCCCATACACTCACAGCTCCACATCCTTTACTCCAAGTGGGCACATTGTTCTCTGAGATTCTCCCTAAGCAGCTACATCCTCTCCGGCAAGTATAAATATGGCCCCTATTCCCCTGCTCTAAAGGAAAAATCTACTCTGTTCTCTATAGTTTTTCACAACTTCACCACAACCACAACCTAAAAAAAAAGAAATGTCTCAACAGGACAACGCTTCAAATACTACTACAACTGAGGCTGACAATCAAGACCTTCAAGCGAAGTATGAAGATCAACCACAGGAAGAATTCAACGAGGCCAATGCTTTAGACAACCAACCCCTTTCCGCCTACACGGGAATCATCATCATGTGTGTGCTTATTGCCTTTGGTGGTTTCGTTTTCGGTTTCGATACCGGTACTATCTCCGGTTTCATCAACATGTCTGACTTCTTGCATAGATTCGGTGGTACCAGAGACGACGGTACCTTGTACTTCTCCAACGTTAGAACCGGTTTAATGATTGGTTTGTTCAATGCTGCTTGTGCTATCGGTGCTTTGTTCTTGTCCAAGGTCTGTGATATTTACGGTAGAAGACTCGGTATCATGATTGCCATGATCATCTATATCGTTGGTATTATTATCCAGATTGCCGCTCAACACGCCTGGTACCAAGTTATGATTGGTAGAATCATCACTGGTCTTGCCGTTGGTATGTTGTCAGTCATGTCTCCATTGTTTATCTCCGAAGTTGCTCCAAAGAACTTGCGTGGTACCTTGGTCTGTTGTTTCCAGTTGATGATTACCTTGGGTATATTCTTGGGATACTGTACCACTTACGGTACTAAGGTTTACTCCGACTCCAGACAATGGAGAGTCCCATTGGGGTTGTGTTTCGCCTGGGCTTTGTTCTTAGTCGGTGGTATGGTTGGTGTCCCAGAGTCCCCACGTTACTTGGTTGGTAAGGACAGAATTGACGATGCCAGAGTTGCTCTTGCCAAGTGTAACAAGATCTCACCAGAAGACCCAGCTATCCACCACGAATTGCAATTACTTCAAGCTGGTGTCGAAAGAGAGAGGTTGGCCGGTAACGCTTCCTGGATGACTTTGTTCAACGGTAAACCAAGAATTTTCGAGAGAGTGTTCGTTGGTGTTATGTTACAAGCTTTGCAACAATTAACTGGTGACAACTACTTCTTCTACTACTCCACCACCATTTTCAAGGCTGTTGGTTTAGATGACTCTTTCGAGACCTCCATTGTCATTGGTGTCATTAACTTTGCTTCTACCTTCGTTGGTATCTACGTCATTGAGAGGTTCGGTAGAAGAATGTGTTTAATGGTTGGTTCCGTTGCTATGTCTGCTTGCTTCTTGGTCTACGCCTTGGTTGGTTCTCAAGATCTTTACATCCACGGAGCTGATGGTCCAACTAGAAAGCCAAGTGGTGATGCTATGATTTTCGTCACCTCGGTGTACATTTTCTTCTTTGCCTCCACTTGGGCTGGTGGTGTTTACTCGGTTATTTCTGAATTATACCCATTGAAGATCAAAAGTAAGGCCATGGGTATGGCCAACGCATCTAACTGGCTTTGGGGTTTCTTGATTTCCTTCTTTACTTCCTTCATCACTGATGCCATCCACTTCTACTACGGTTTCGTTTTCTTGGGTTGTTTATTCTTTTCCATTTTCTTTGTCTACTTCTTCGTCTACGAAACTAAAGGTCTCACATTGGAAGAAATCGATGAATTATATGCCACCAGTATCAAACCATGGCAATCTGGCGGATGGGTTCCACCTTCCTCCCATGAAATGGCCACCTCAGCTGGTTATGCTTCCAAGCCTGAAGAAGAACAGGTGTAATGATTTACCAATAACATTTGTTAACAAACCCTAATTGATTTTTGCTTTCTAATTTTTACCCAATCCAGATGTTTGGTTATTTGACACTGCACGAAGGAACTAAAGACACAAACAAGGTTTTCTTTCCAATTCCAACGTCAATTGTTTTTTTTTTTTACTATTATTAATGAGCTTTACGGGTGTTTGCTTTTTTAGATATAGAGATAGATAAAACACCTTTTTGATGTATATGACCTGTATTGTTATTCGTATATTTGCTTCAGCCCTGTACATAAGATCCTATTCTCCTCTTGAGGATGGTGAATGACATCTTGATAGGCAAAATGAGAAGGGGGTTGGGGACGAACCCGAGGCTGCCAATCCCGAAATAGACCTCTTCTGAAGAGTGTCAACAATTGGCATGGCCTTCCCCTTACAAGATCGTTTCACGGGCACGGCAATAATGCATAAATCATTCCACTTAACAATGTGTTTGTGCGTCTGGCACGACCCATCCCCCCTACAAACCTTCTGACGTAAAAATTACAAACAAGAGAAAAACATGATTTCGCTTCCTTACTCCTCCCTCCTCCCTCAAAACTCAAAAACGCACAGGCTGGTCTTTTTTTTTTTTCTTGGGTTTGCAGCATCTGAAAGAACAAATCTAAGAACAGCAATAGCTACGGCAGAGTCGGGCACAAACAAAAACATCCAAATCTATGCAATTAATCTTCCACGCTCCCTCATTCTGTCACTACAACTCCAAACCATTCCCACCCTAGAATTAGTAAAAGGACGCAGTGAATTAGTAAAAAAAGAGAGCTGCCAGGACGTTTGGTTCCCTCCGCAAAGCAGGTGTCTCCCACATCGCGCAAAGAAACAACTTAGGGTTGGTCTCGCCTGCCACTCCGAAAGTCTGGACCGGCGGAGGGACGGAGGCGGCGTTGGAAGGCACTCGTCCTTGGCCGTGACTATTTTTTTTTTCCGGGCCAGGCAGTACAGCCTTGAGGTATTTTCCAAAGCAGGAGTTTCTCATTATCTCCTTCACTGGACTAAAAAGTCTTGAAAAAAGAAACAGGAATGCTGCAGCGCTGCTTAAAAAACGCTCAACTGCGAAAACAATACAAAAAGGAACAAAACGAAAGAAAAAAAAAAGAGCAAAGTATAGCAATTTACTAATTATCCGGAATGGATATAGTGAATATTTGGGTATGGTTACGTTCCTTCCTTTCAGTCGCTTTTTGCGATCTATTCATTTCGAACCGGAATCCAAGGTGGGATGCCCACATGAATGCTTTTTGCTTCTTGTGCATGTTTTGCATGAAAACAAACAAAAATTTAGCTCCCCCAACGGTCTTCTAAAAACTATTTAAGAGCAGCAAAAGATCTCCATATTTCGATTTCAGAGTTTTTACAATTCCTGTTACTTTCTCGATAATTACTCCAAGTCCAACAACTACCACATAAAAGATGTCTGCCTCCGACTCCACAGAAGCAAATGCTAATCTTGAGGAAAAATACGAAGCCCCAGTCGATCCAAACGACCCAGATGCTTTGGCCAATAACTTGAACGCTAACCAGCCATGGCACGCTTACATTGGTATCATCATCATGTGTGTGCTTATTGCCTTTGGTGGGTACGTCTTTGGTTTCGATACCGGTACCATTCCAGGTTTCGTCAACATGACCGATTTCCAAAGAAGATTCGGGTCCAGACGTGATGACGGTACTTACTACTTCTCCAACGCCAGAACTGGTATGATGATTGGTTTGTTCAACGCTGGTTGTGCTATCGGTGCCTTGTTTTTGTCGAAGCTTGCTGACTTGTACGGTAGAAGATTCGCTATCAGTGTTTCCATGCTTATTTACATCTCTGGTGTTATTATCCAAATCGCTGCTCAACACGCCTGGTTCCAGGTCATGATCGGTAGAATCATCACTGGTGTCGCTGTCGGTACCTTGTCTGTTGTTTGTCCATTGTTCATTTCCGAAGTCTCCCCAAAGCACTTGAGAGGTACGTTGGTTGTGTGTTTCCAGTTGATGATCACCTTGGGTATATTCTTGGGATACTGTACCACTTACGGTACCAAAGTGTACTCCGACTCTAGACAATGGAGAGTGCCATTGGGGTTGTGTTTTGCTTGGGCCTTGTTCTTGATTGGTGGTATGACCCGTATGCCTGAATCCCCACGTTATCTTCTCAGTAAGGACAAGATTGACGATGCCAGAATCGCTCTTGCCAAGGTTAACAAAGCTTCTCCAGAAGACCCAGCCTTGCTTGCTGAATTGCAATTGCTTCAAGCTGGTGTCGAAAGAGAAAGATTGGCTGGTAACGCTTCCTGGATGACTTTGATCAAAGGTAAGCCAAGAATCTTTGAAAGAGTGTTTGTTGGTGCTATGTTGCAATCCTTGCAACAATTGACTGGTGACAACTACTTCTTCTACTACGCCACTATGGTTTTCAAGGCTATTGGTTTAGATGACTCCTTTGAGACTGCTATCATTATTGGTGTTATCAACTTTGCCTCGACCTTCGTGGGTATCTTTGCCATTGAAAAGTTAGGTAGAAGAATGTGTTTGATGCTCGGTTCTGTTGGTATGTCTGCTTGTTTCTTGATGTACTCTTTGATTGGTTCCCA
>JAJSEA010000069.1:0-41564 GCA_026724345.1 Candida sp. AC06 | reverse complement strand
CTACAATAATCCTATTAGTCTCTACTATCTAATAATAGTGACAACCTAAGAGAAGCTGACCTCACGTCAGTTCAACATTCACCAAGGGCCACAAAAAAAAAAGAAAGATCACACATTATCTTATCTCTCTTTGTTAATTAGACAATCGCTAACCCTCGTCGACTGGAATGCCGTGCGCGTGCTGATCGCTATCGCCCACAGCATCATCAACAGAGATAGTCGCGTAACCCTCGACACGTCCAGTATTTAGCGGGTAACGATCTTGCTTCATCTTTCGAGTATTATCTTCGGAGAATTACCCACAGGAACAATTGGGAAAAATGTTCATCTGCATTTCTTTTCTCTCATTCTCCTTCCGATCAATAATAATAATAATGTATTTCCCGGTACGTAATTCCTCAGCTCTGCGTATCACTATGCTTGCTCGATCTTTATTACTAAAAGGTCCAAGGCGATTTGTACAGATTATTTACCATTGCTGCTCCTCCTCATCTCTTCCATACGTCCAGATGCAACTTCGCCGCAATACTATTTCTTGCACCACTTTTCCCTGTCTGTCTTGGAGAAGGTCGACGACGCGAAAACAATCAGCACTGCGAAACAGGAAAAAAAAACGGCTCTATTCTCAGGTCGTTCGTGGACGCCGTTGCCGCCATACCTCGAACGAGCTGTAAAACGCCGTAAGGATTTAGTGCCATACCCCACAAATGAAAAAAAAGCCTAAACTACCTTGACGATGGTTGCATTCCGCCGGAGACAATCGATCGATATAACCAAAAACGCATTGGCTCATAACTTGTGGCGTTTGAACTGGTAACTTTTCCATCTTTGGCAGGGCTTGTGATGCGCCTGCTACATATACGAACGTTCGTCAGAGAGAGAGGGAGAGAGAGGCAAAACTCTAACTTAATCTTCTATAAAGGAGTGGCTACACTACACATCTACTGAGCAACTCTTGACCAGTCCTTGAATGCTTCCGTACCGTATTGGATGTCTTGGATCCAGTTATTTATCTTCAAGGCAAGTTCACCAGAAGAACCAGCATCAACTGGAACTTTGATGTGCTCACCGTCAAACTCAATGTTGTCAATTGGAGAAACAATAGCAGCGGTACCAGTACCAAAGGCTTCCACCAACTCACCCTTGTCGGCTCTTTCCTTGACTTCGTGAATGGTCAATTTTCTTTCATTGACGGTCCACTCATCAGACAACTTGCTTCTGGCCAACTCCAAGGCAGAGTCACGCGTGACACCTGGCAAGATCATACCGTCCAATGGCGGAGTCACCAACTCTTTGGTTCCATCAGCGTTCTTGAACGCAAAGAAGACATTCATGGCACCGACCTCAGTAATGTACCCTTCGTCGCCAAACAACCACAAGTTCTGAGAGTGGCCCCTTTTGGCGGCTTCCATCTGTGGCTCAATGCACGAAACGTAGTTGGCACCCAACTTGTACGCACCAACACCCTTTGGCCAGGCTCTGACGGCGTAGTTGGTGGCTTCCAACGAAACTGGTTTGAACCCAGCACTGAAGTAAGGACCAACTGGCGATGCAATGAGGTACAACAATGCCTTGGTTGGAGCACTGACACCCAACCCAATAGAAGTACCAATCAAAGTAGGTCTCAAGTAAAGAGAGTAGCCGTACCCGGTTGGAACGAATCTCTCTTCAAGAACCAAGAACTTGTCGACCAATTTCATAAACTCTTCGCCGTCAAAAGTAGGCAAGGCGGCTCTCTTGGCAGATCTGTTCATTCTAGCCATGTTCTTGTCTGGTCTGAAGGTTCTAATCTTGCCGTTGCTGTCACGGTAGGCCTTCAACCCTTCAAACAACTCAAAGGAGTAGTGCAAGACAGCAGTGGCTGGATCAAGCGCAAAGTTGTGGTATGGCTTGATGGTAGGCACACCCCAGCCTTCTTCTTTGGTCCATTCAACTTCCAAAATGTGGTCCGTGAAGGTCTTTCCGAAAACCAATTCTTCCTTGGCAATCAAGTCTTTTGGCGTGGTGGTCTTGGTGATTTCCAATTTGCTAGCATCTAATGGAGCAGACATGGTTGTGGTTGTATATGTGTTGAAAAAGAAGATGGGTGAAAAATTTGAAATGTGGATGGGCTTTATAACAGGGGGAATTTGTTCAATGAGTCAACGAGGAAGAGAGAGAAAAAAAGGGGGATTAGAAAAAAAAAATGCCAGAGTGAAAACTCGGTTAACTAGGCACTGTGGTGGGTGGTAAAGAATGGTGATATACGGGTAGAAACAAGCCAAGCGCTTCGGTATCGGTGTGCAGACCATCTGTCAACTCTCATACTCTTTGATAACATGAAATGAGTCAAACAACCGACTGTTTCTGTTGTGAGCCAGGCAACCAAGTTATTCTCGGTTAGTCTCGCATCATGAGACGTACCGCAATAGGGCCGGCTACCGGATTAAAAGTTTTTGGCGCGTGGCACACGACAAGGTTAATAACCTTTTGCAACGTCCCTCTATATTTCTTGTCACCTTCTCTCCAGGAATTTTTGCAACCCTGATGATAAATGGAGATAGTATGAGTGGAGAAACCTAAAAGCATTTAAATCGGAGTTGCTGTGTAACCTAAGAAAAATTTTCTATAAAAGTTCGTAAGTTTCTAATGGTAAACGTACGTACTCGGATATTATGGCCCTCCGAGACTATGCGTTTGTTCGGGATCGACTCGATCTAACGGGCAGTTCTTACAATGAGAGACTCTGAGAGTCATCCAATGGGAATAACCATAGAATCATAACCTAGTAAAGCCTTACTTTTGAGGGGAACTTCCCCCCCTTCAATCCTCTTTCATAACCCATGATTACCCAAAGAATTTATTGGTTGAGCAAACGAGGAAATGTGCTGGGGATGTTAATGGAAGAACTAAAGAGCTTCCCCAACTTTTCACATTTTCTGGTTTTTCCACCTATCAAGAGTTTTCCCAAAAAAAAAAAGAGCATTGCCACTCCGGGAGACTCTCCCAGTACATCCTCCAATATACTTCGTCAAACGTTCAAAACGGGACAGGAGATCAGGTCCCTTGCTTATCCACAACAAAGACAAGTAGGGATCTAGAAAAGACAATTTAAGGAAGCAGAGCGTGTATCTACCATTTCCTGTGTCACTCAGTCCTCTCTGACACTCCTACTTGGTTCTCACAATTCTATACCGCTCTTTCTTTATAGTTCCTAAACCTATGAAGCCAATACACGGCTTGACCCCAAGTTCAGCTCCCATTCTGGGGCTCAACTCCCTTACAGACAAGCTCTTACATTGAAAAGTATCATCACAAGAGGAGAGCAGCAAACAGAACACTTTCTGCATTTCCGAACGATAGAACTGTTCTATACATTTCAAATCCCCAAATTGGGGAATTCCGCCAGTTGATACTACATGTCTCTCCACAGAACAGCACCCCTCTCTGAGGGGTGGTAATTAAAATATAGTTAAGGTTTGTGCTGGTGCGTGTGGGTATTTTTTTCCCCCAGAGAAACAAACCGGATTTTGAGATTTTTACGAGACGGGAATATGCACGAATGTTGCACAAAACGGCACAGAACCCGGAGACAACAAACCCTCCACATTTACACACTTCCCTGGTATAACCTAACCCCCAGAAAATACCTCAAGGGTATAAATACACATCAGATTGGTCTCCAAAAAAATGGTCTGGAGGATTTATCATTAATCTATCACTTTTCCATAGCCATGTCTACCACAGAGTCCATTTCTTCAGAAATCAAACCATACGCTGCAGAACACGCCGAGTACGTCGGCGACAGGCCCGCTGCTGTGCACAGAACATGCAGCATTGCTGGTGATGGTGGTGAGTTTGTGATCATTGGAGACCACAAGTACTACCGCCACGAGTTGATGCAGGCGTTCGGCGGTACCCTCAACCCAGGTCTCGCTCCCTACCCCAAGCACTCCTTCGGTAACACTGCGCCCATCGGGTTGATTGCAACCAGTATGAACATCTTGGTCTTGGGGTTGTATTTCGCTGGGGCTAAAGGTGTCCAGACGCCAAACGTTGCCGTGGGGTTGTTTATCTTCATGGGTGGTTTGGTACAGTACTTGGCTGGTATCTGGGGGTTCTTTATTGGGTCGCAAGTCGGTACGTTCATCTTCATTGTGTTTACATCTTATGGTGCGTTCTGGTTGAGTTTTGGCGCTATTTTCATTCCTGCTTTCGGAATCCAGGCTGCTTACGCTGACGACCCAGCGCAGTTGAACCAAGCTATCGGCTTGATGTCTGTTGCCTGGGCCATATTCACCACGTTGATGTTCTTGTGTACTTTGAAATCGACGGTGTCGTTTGCCTGGGCTTTGGGTACGTTGGACTTGACGATTATTCTCCTTGCTGCTGGGTTCTTGCTCGATAACAACAAAGTCAAACAAGCTGGCGGGATTGTCGGTGTCATTAACGCCTTTTCAGGTTGGTACGAGGCCTTTGCTGGTATGTGCACGCCGTCAAACAGTTACTGGGTGCCCAAGGACATCCCAATTCCTAACTTTTCCAAGATGTTTAGACGCAAAAAGTAATTGTAAGATCAAGAGAGGGGGGAAACTTTTTTTTATACGTGTGTTATCGGGCCATAATGTACGACTTATTCAAGGGGATAAAATGTGGACAGTCTTACACGCTCTGCAGTAAGGGCTTACTTGATTAATGTAACGTCGTCTGACAATAACGTAAGCGCCGTGTTCTGTATTGTGCGATGTCGCGTAGCACGTGAGCACATTGTTGCTTTCCGATTGACACACGACTCGGGAATCGTTTTTTTTTTTACGAGATTTCACAAAATTCCCCGAGTCTAAGTTGATACCTTAGATAAGCGGGCATGTTACAGATCGTGTGATCTCTAAATCCCTTGGTGTGTTCATCAATAGGGTATACGCACTGGAATAATGTTATGGACATTGAGCCTCTTCCCACGCCACGGTTATGAATGTTCATATCGCACGACGTGAAAAGCAAGACTAAGCCTCTATTGTCTTACCTTGTTGTGGGTTGGGTTTTTGTTTTTTTTTTTTTTTTCTTGACGGTCAGGATCAATTTATGTGAACAATTAAGCTTTGAAGGGCGCAGAGCTATGGAGACACTAGAGCCGAATTCATACACAATAAGGTTACTAGAAACACAGCACAACACAAAGACTGTACATTACAGCCCACTGCTTTTTACACGCCTCGTTACTGTCAGGACTAGTCGTGGATTATCCGAACACACAACCCAGTCCTTGATTTTTCGTATATATTGTAGTCTTTTCTCTGACCCCATTTTTTTCTTCCTTTTATGTTTTGATTCACCTTCCTTCTTCCTACCAAACCAACCATGTTTTACTCTAAGCGTCGGAAGATATACCTGCTGAAGCACTGGATCGTCATATGTCTCCTTCTATGGACCACACTAAGTCTCTACTACATCTACACCTATTCCAACTTCAACCTTGCACAGCTCAAAGATCTCATTCCATCTGAAGTCAGCGACCAAATAGCCGCAATACTTGACGCCGATTATCCGGGATTTGACCTTCAACAGGCAAACACAACAGAGTCGTCGGTGTATCGCAAGATGTTCAAGAACACAGATAGTCTCGCGGGCGAGATGCTCCAGATCATGAAGAACTACAACTTGGAAGAACGGTGTGAGTTGTACTTTGCCAATGTCGACACGGAGAATGGCGTTATTGTCGATCCCGCGCATGATTTCCAGTATAACAAGTTCGACTACGTAGCATGGGACGAGTATTTGCGCGAGTCACTCAGGAAGTTGAAAGAGGACCCCGAGGAGGATATGGAGGGCGTGGATGATGGTGTCCTCGAGGAACAGATCAGGGTCAAGTTCGAGCACGCCAAGGCGAAAATCGTGGCAGATGAACAATTATTGCATGATTATTTCTTGCACGTTAAAATCTTCAACAAGTGCTATGTCGATAGAGACGATGGGTTTATTGAGAAGCAGAAAGCGTTGCTCCAGGGGATAAACTTTAACGCCAGAGTACCCTATTTCAAATCGAGGTTTGCCAGATCAGAGCCAACGGGTTTGGAGTCAAAGGTATTCCCCTGGTTAACACAAAAGTCCCCCGACTACGAACACCTCCTAACTGGTACAACCACGAGGCTTATCATTGAACCAAACAATTTTTTATACGATTTCAGAAGCAAGTTGTCAGGTAAAGGTATTGTTTTGACTATATCAGATTCCCACTTGGACGACTGCATACGTTTGATCCATCTATTGCGGTTCCTCGAAAACACCCTACCTATTCAAATCATCTACACCGAACTATCCGAGTCCTCAAAACACCTGATCAAACAAGCCAGCACAGCCGAGTTCCATGGGTACATGCGGCAGAACATCATCCTCGTTAACGTCACCCCTGCCATTGACGAGCAATACCTATACAAATTCGACAAGTTTGGAAACAAAATCCTCGCTGTTTTGTTCAACTCCTTTGAAGAGATAATTTTACTAGATGCAGACACGGTGGTTACACAAACACCCATGAAGTTCTTCCAGCTCCGGAAGTACACCAAATCAGGCACACTATTCTACCATGACAGGAACACAGCCGAGTACCGTCCTGGCCACGACATCGACATGTTCCTCAAGCTCATGAACACCAACATGGACGCACAGCTATTCGGGCTCGAGAAAATCACGGAAAAGACAAAATCCATCCCGCTATTCAGGCACAGGACAAGTCACGTCATGGAGAGCGGGTTGGTGGTGCTCAACAGGGCAAGACATTTCAGCCAGGCATTGATCATGGCAAACATGTACTTCTTCGAGCCCATCACGGACAGGATCTACGGCGATAAGGAACTCTTCTGGCTCGCGCTCTCCATCATGGGTGATGAATCGTTCGAGTTCAACGCACACCCAGCTGCCGCCATCGGGCAGATCACGCCGTATGAAGAACGAATCAAGGGAATGCAATCACCACCGGGTATATTCATCTCCGAGGAGGTATGTTCCAACCACCCGGCACACATCAACGACGAAGACAACCACACGTTGCTTTGGTTCAACTCGGGATTCAAGTTCTGCAACCAGCTAGACAAGGTCGACTTCGAAGAGGAGTTCAACAGACACGACCGGTTCACGCGTCTAGCTACGCTCGAGCAGTTCCGGGCGTTCTGGGAAGGCAAGTTGGTCATTGCTAGTGCTGTCGTGCCACCGCAGAACAACGCCGGTGGACAGGACACTGATCCCACGGGAAACGAACCGCGCGAGTCGTGGCGACACATGGAGCAGTACTGTGGCGGGTACACTTGGTGTGCGTACAGTTCGATCGGCAGCGGCCAGAAGCCAGATGATAGAGGGTTGGTTATTCGGTATACGGCTAGAGAAAGGTTGTATTTTGAGAAACTTGGCGAGATTTGGATGTCGAGTTATGATTACTCTACTTGATTTTGTCGCTTTTGCAGTCGGGCATGGATGGATGGAACGGATATAAATACATAATTCGCAAAACTACACGCACGAATACACCTTGCAGCATTAACCGCAACACCCTCCAAAAAAAAATAAAAAATAACCCCGACAGGGTGCCACTATCTCTTTTTGCCAATTACGATAGACCAACTCACGATGATTGCCAATTCCACACAGATCTCAAATAAGATGTTTAGATCACAGAAGATAATCATCCTTACTATGCTAGCCGGGTTCCTTGTGCTACTCGGAATAACCGGGTTCTCGGGCCACCACAACATGCTTGAGGATGCAGTCAAGACAGCAACGGCCCCGCTTGCAACCACCGCAGCATCGCCTGAAACGTACCTGACTGAAAAGGTGTCATCGCAGAAGGTAGAACAGGAAAAATCAGAGGATAAGCAGGACGATGCCCAAGTGTTGGGGTAATCAGAGTTTACACTTGTATACATTTATTCACATTTATTATACCCCTTTCCAGATTGTCTTTTCAAGACCATCTGTCTTGATATGTAATAGTCCAATATGGTTGAGTTCTTGAACGGCCTGGAGAAACCACGCGTAAGTGACCTTATCCCAATCTTGGCCGTTTGGACAGTATTCTTGCTTGTCTAACGTACTTTTGAATGCGAGATAAAAATCCAGCATGTTGATCTTGGATGGCGCTTCTTTGTACAACTTGAATATGTGACACAACACAGGCGGCAAACACGTCTTGTCGACATTGATCAAGTCGTTGGCGAGGTACGATTCGGATTGGTTTAAGCCTCTCTCTATACTTCCACGGAGCTCTGCTTGAATCAAACTGCTCATCAAGTTCTCGTAATTTTCTTCCAACTGCACCTTGCCGTGCTTCTCGCTGATGATACCGCCATCAAGGGTGAACACTTCATGGAAGACAAAATAGTCGAGCGGCAGACTTAATATCTGGTTGTCCAAATAGTTCTGGACAATATCCTGGATGCTATGCAAATTCTCTAGTGTCGACAACTCCTTGATGAGGCGGATGAGATGCTCGTCCCTAATATCCCCGACAACCTCTTTGCAATTGTCAGTCAATCCAATAATCACACGCTCTAGAACATCGTGTGGGAGTTTGGACAAGTTCTTGATAGACTCAAATAAATACTTGGAGTTTAAAAGCTTGCGGTTGATCAACAACTTGTATAGCTCAAACTTTTGCTTGGGTTTGTTTGGGTGAAGTTGGTAGATTATATTGATTGCATTCATCACGGCCAATTTGAACTTGCGGAAGTTTAGTCTTGCTTGGTGGAATAGTTTGACAACTGCCTCGTTGTCTTTCAACAACTCCACAACTACTGGATCATTCTGATGTAGCTTGAGCTCAACGTATTTCTTGAACGATGGTAGCTTCCGCAATCCGTCGATGTAAATATCTGTAAGTGGTTCACTATCAATAAGAATCGACAATGGCAGCTGATAAAAGTAAATCATGTAGCATAGTTTGATCTCAGCAATCAATGCGTCCACCGAATTATTCGAGTTTTCGAACCGATTAAGAATAATGGTGCTTAGGGTGCTGTTGATCAACAATGGGTTCTCGGGGGTCAATTCCGGCGTCAAGAACAAATTATTCAATATGATGTACCCCAAACTCTTGTTGTCGTTACTCTTGAACTTGTACCCTTCAATGAACATTCTCAAATCATTGCTAATGTTGCTATTTGTCCACGAACTGACGGTGTCACAAGACAATGCCATTAAAATCTTAAGCGGTATCCTGCCGACATATGCTTGCAAAACTTTGAGCAACTGGTTGAGTAGCTGATTGTTGATCAAATTCGTATCTTCCAACACCAATACAACCTTTGTCGTTCTCAACTCTTCCTGGTCGTACCAATCGGCAATTGTATCAAGATCATAGTTGAGACGGTAGCTCTCCCTGGGTTTGTCAAAGGACTCATTAAACTGCTTGACGATATCCCTCAACGTCGTCTTGATGTTGTATGCAAAGTTCTTGGAATTAAGAGTGATCAACTTGTAATCAAAACCTTCCTTCCTGTCGAGGTAGCCGTAGAATTCCTGCAATATTCGCAAGTTGTTTGCAGTATTCGAAGTCAATTGTACGTACCCCACCGATAGCTTATTGAAACTACCAAGGTTAATAAACTTGATCAAATCCTGAAACAAATCGTCGTTGGCATTATCTAGAATCGACTGGATCTTGGCCAACTGATGTTGCCAAACTCTGTTGTAAGATTTGAATCGGTGTTGCGTGTTGCTCGCAGGCTCTTTGCCGTTAAACAAAGTTAAAAACGGCGATTCGCACTTTGCTTGGGCAACCGTCTGGTTTGTGAGTCGGCAATATAGCCTGTAAAACATCGATGGGTCGCTAGAGACCTTTGGAGTGATGTAGTAGTGAGTCTTCAAGTCATCGTTGTCATTCTGTGGATCCGGAGTTGAATTTCCCACGCTGGACGATAAGTTCTCATCTTCGATATCATCATCATCCGGGCTCGATCTCTCTCTCCTCGTCATTCTCCTAGTATGTAGCTGCTGCTTCAGGGTGCGTTGATCCGTGCTGCATCCATTGGAGTTTCTGTTCTTTTTTTTTTCCATACAACCAGCTTTCGTGTGGAAAAGCAAAAAAGTTCGGTGAACAAACACCGGCACACGTGCCGATCTGGAAAATTAGGTTATTTTTTTTTAGGAGGGGCGGAAGTTGCAACAGTACAACCTTAAAGGCGGCATCCGTTTCCCCATTTGGCGTTGGCATTGACCAAAATGTGCTTGACCACACACGAGACGGAACGTACAAAACCCAATAGAAGCGTGGGATGAAACAAGCTTTAGGTATAAGACTTTTTGAGATCGTTTGTGTGTGTGTGTGTGTGTTCATTGGTGGGTTCTATTATTTTGCATTTTGCATTTTTGTGGATTTGGTTTGAGATTCCTCTTTTGTTTTTTCTTGCGCTGTGTGTGTTAACTTTATCACCACACACTGCATTGGGTGTGTGTGGGTGTGTGAGTGTGTGTCCATTGTTTGGCTTCGGCGGGCGGATGGTGTTTGCTTGTTGTTGTTGGAGCATAATGGCTTATTATTTAGGCTTTAATGTATAGTTTAGTGTTTTTTTTTAGGTAATTTTAGCAAGGACTTGTCTCAAGAAAGAAAGAAATGGACGAGTATCAGTCATCCGTCCATACACCCAGAGAAGAGACACCCACTCTCCCTTTTGTATTGTTTCCCCTTTTCTCATACACATATACACACACACATACAATCACATAAATACCCATTTATTTTTCACCACCCCAGGGAACAATAGCTCCCTTTCTTTTTCTTCAGTTCCACCACTTTTCTTTTCCCGTCGGTTATCTCAAAACACAACTGTTTATCTCAACGTGTCGCTTATCAACAAGTGTCTTGGTTGCCTCCACTATCTTACCATAACATATATACGACCGTGAGGGGCGCTCAGGCATACACGCATTCCACATAACCATCATACATTTTTTTGTGACTGGGGGGTAGAGCTCGTTTTTCTCCTTGCCATATTTCAATTGCCAAACTTCCCTTGTACCCCTTTTTTTTTCCCACAACACACCATCACCACCAACGACAACGACAGCTATGACTCAGGACTATAAAGACGATAGTCCTACGTCCACTGAGTTGGACACTAACATAGAAGAGGTGGAAAGCACTGCAACCCTAGAGTCGGAACTCAGACAGAGAAAACAGACCACGGAAACTCCAGCATCAACCCCACCACCACCTCCACAACAACAGCAGGCGCATAAGAAAGCCCTGAAGAATGGCAAGAGGAAGAGACCATTTATAAACGTGGCGCCGCTCAACACCCCGTTGGCTCACAGGCTCGAGACTTTGGCTGTTGTTTGGCACTGTGTCAGTATCCCGTTCTTTATGTTTTTGTTCTTGCTTACGGTCTCCATGGGGTTGCTTGGGTGGTTCTTTATCATTTTGCCATATTTCATTTGGTGGTACGGTTTCGACTTGCACACTCCATCGAATGGTAAAGTTGTCTATCGTGTGCGCAACTCGTTCAAGAATTTCATCATTTGGGACTGGTTTGTCAAGTATTTCCCGATTGAAGTGCACAAGACGGTCGAGTTGGATCCTACTTTTAGCGAATTGCCTGTGGAAGAGAGCGGCGACAGTTCGGACGACGACGAACAAGACTTGGTGTCTGAGCACAGCAGAACTTTGGTTGATCAAATCTTCAAGTTTTTCGGGTTGAAGAAACGCTTGAATGACACCTCCCTGGGCAAACCAGAGACATTCAAGAATGTGCCTACGGGTCCAAGGTATATTTTTGGGTACCACCCACACGGAGTGATTTCTATGGGGGCAGTGGGGTTGTTTGCCAACAACGCCTTGAGGAACGAACCATATACGCCAATTTCCAAATGGTTAAAACCATTCTTCCACGACAGCTCCAAGGGCGAGAGATTGTTCCCTGGTATTGGCAATATCTTCCCATTGACGCTTACCACACAGTTTGCGCTCCCATTTTACCGTGACTACTTGATGGCGTTGGGGATCACTAGTGCCTCGGCTAAAAACATTAGAAGTTTGATCAGCAATGGAGACAACTCTGTGTGTCTCGTCGTTGGCGGTGCACAAGAATCGTTGTTGAACAATATGATTGCCAAGCACGCCAGAGTCGGGTACGGTTACAAAGAGAGCCTAGATATTCATGGCGACCAGTCCGAAGAAGAAGAAGAAGAAGAGGATGATACCAAGCAGCTAGAGAACCCAAGTCCTAAACGTGAAGTGCAATTGGTCTTGAACAAACGTAAAGGTTTTGTGAAGTTGGCTATCGAACTAGGAAATGTTTCCTTGGTGCCTATTTTTGCATTCGGAGAAGCTGATGTTTACAGATTGGCCCAGCCAGCACCAGGCTCGTTCTTGTACAAGTTCCAGCAATGGATGAAGGCAACTTTTCAATTCACCATCCCATTGTTTAGTGCTCGAGGCGTGTTCATCTATGATTTCGGATTGTTGCCATTCAGAAACCCAATAAACATTTGCGTCGGTAGACCCGTCTACATTCCGCACAACGTCTTGCAAGAATACAAGCAAAAGCACCCAGAGGAGTTTGCCGAAGAGGAACCTGCCAGTACCCCGATGAAGAAGTCTGGATCTTTCACCGATATGTTCAAAGCTGGTGAAAAGAAGCCCAAGACTTCAAGTATCAAGACTAAAATCCCACCTGCATTACTAGACAAGTACCACAAGCTATACGTCGACGAGTTGAAGAAGGTCTATGAAGAGAACAAGGAAAGGTTTGGCTACGGTGATGTTGAATTAAACATTGTAGAATAGAAGTATCTATATGCCATGAACATTCATTTTCTTATTTAGATGATAAAACAAACAATAAAACAATTTCATTCCTCCTTTTTTTTTATCCTATATACACAAACACCATTCTTGTCCCTACCATGTTGGTTTGAAAAAATCATCCTTGTCGTCGTCCTCATCCGGGAGTTTACCATCTTTCTTGAGCTGCTTGAACTTCTTGAGCAACTTTCTATTCACCTTTGTGCGGCCACCTCTTGAAGTCACAAAGTTGCCCGATCTGCAATAATCACTGACAAACATCTGGTACTCTTTATCATTTTCCTCTTTCTTCAAGAGCTGTTTCTCACGTTCGGCAACAAACTCCTTTTCCCACTTGGCAAACCCCAAGGGGTCGTTCTGCTGGTATGGCGGGCGCGCAAACGTGTTAGTGTCACCCAAGCACTCCCTCAAGTAGTCGTCCTCGATGTTGTCCAAGGCGCGGTTCATTGGGATCATGCCCGAGGCAGTACGCTTGATTGGGTGCACTTCGAGTCTCGAACTCGTGGTGAAATCGGAGTCAATGAACACCGCTATGGCTTCGGCCATCTTGCGCATAGCCATGTCGTCGTTGTATCTCTTAAGAGCGTCGGATATCTTGTCGATGGCTTCACGGCTCTCCGGGGTGGGCTCCGTCACCGGTGGTGGAGGCTTCTTGATGAAATGCTGTGGGATCTGAAGGTCAATTGTTGTTGGTCTTGGTTCTGGTTTGGGGACAAGGTATTCTGGAAGTTGTGGCATTGCAGATAATGGGATGTAGACTTCCGTTGGTGTCGTTGGCTTGTCTCTTGCTCTTTTGAATGTTGCTCCTCGCGATGTTCTTGTAGGTGGCAATGTACTCTTGTCTTCTGTGTTGGGTTTGCCCTTCTGGGTCTCAACCAATTTTTTTGCCTCCGTTGTCAAGGCAGACACGCCGCGGTGTAGCACCACGCTGGTGGACAAGCCTCTGACTAAGCATGGCAAGTTCCTCGATATCGTCTGTCTCGTCAACATGGTCTTTTGTCTATATGTGTGATCTGGTATACCCTGTGGTTGGTTGGTTGGGGCTTTTGTAGAGAGAAAGAGAAAAAATTGCTTGACTTCATTTGCACTACAAATAATGACACACACACCCACCAGACAACAGAATAATTGTGCACACGCACACGACTTCTCGCTCTAACAAAAGTTTTTTCTTTCGTCTCGTCCGTGGATCACATTACGCACGCAATCGATGAACTAATCTCCTGCCACAGTTGAGACCAAAAAAAGCACACTCGTGGGCCATCCAATCGTAATTTTCCAACATTTCAACAACAAAAATTTTTATTCCTAAACCCAAATTCCCCCGTGTTTCTTCGTCATCTAGTCGCCACTACAAACTTAAAGACTTAGTCAGAATGTCCGTCCACAGAGATAAGATCGATCTTGCCAAATTACCACACCACTACGATGAGCCAGTCACCTTGGCAGTCATTGGCGGCACTGGGTTGTACGACTTGCCAAACTTGCATCCAGTTGCAAGATTGACCGTTTCTACCCCATGGGGGTTCCCCTCGGGCCCAATTACCATCTCCAAAACCGACCTGGGTTTCCCAGTCGCGTTCTTGGCTCGTCATGGCCAACACCACGACTTGTTGCCTAGCGACGTCCCATCCAGAGCCAACATCGCTGCATTGAAGAAGTTGGGCGTCAAGGCAATCATCGCCTTCTCTGCCGTGGGGTCCTTGCAACAAGAGATCAAACCAAGAGACTTTGTCTTGCCTACGCAGATCATTGACAGAACTAAAGGCATCAGACCATCTACGTTTTTTGAAAAGGGTTTTGTCGCTCACGCTATGTTTGGTGAACCATTCGACTTGAACTTGAACCACTTGATCAGAGACGCTGTGCCAAGTGCTGGGTTCTTGGAAGGTTTCGAGACCGACGCTGCGCCAGTGTTGCACTCCAAGGAAAACACCAACAATGGCGAAGACTTGACGATTATCTGTATGGAGGGTCCACAGTTCTCCACAAGAGCCGAGTCCAAGTTGTACAGGACCTGGGGCGGATCCGTTATCAACATGTCTGTTTTGCCAGAGGCTAAGTTGGCCCGTGAGGCTGAGATCGCCTACCAGATGATCTGTATGTCTACTGATTACGACTCCTGGAATGAAAGTGAGGAGCCAGTGACTGTCGAGACTGTTGTTGGTAACTTGAAAGCCAACTCCGCCAACGCCTGTAAGTTGGCTGCTAAATTGATTGACGAGTTTGCTGTTAAAGGAGGGCACATCGGTGACGATATCCAGGGAAGCATGAAGTTTGCCGTCAGTACTAGTCCACACGGAGTCAAGAAGGAGTTGTTGGAGAAGATGCACTTTTTGTTCCCAGGCTACTGGGAAGTATAGATTTAGATCACATAGATTATTTATTTTAGAATCTCCCGTAAATTTGTTGTGGGGGGTCATATCCTAAACCTTATATAGTCGTCTTCGATACCCGAGATCCGTCCATGGGATCCCCCACACGCAAGTGAAAAGGATATTACCGAACGGCAATTTAAGTAGCATGAACCGTGCGTTTAGTTTCCCTGCTGACGTCAGGATACGGCGATGCGATTTTTGTGCGACAAGGACGGAAACCACTGAAAAAAATTTTTAGCTTTCAGCGAAGCCTTACAGAGGGGGCATCATCCACCCACAACCCGCTCACTCATACCCCCCTCGCCCTCACGTAGTCCCACTTCCTCCAAAAGCTTACAGCTCCTTACCTGGTTTTTTTTTTTCTTATTTGCGCCCAAAGCCATCGCCATGGCAGGTGCGGAACTATTCGGTACATAATTTTCTAAGGAGATGCACGGCAATTGCACGACCTTCCGTTCTATTTTTGACAGAAACTGCGCGCCTTGAATTTTGCAGTATTTTTTTTCTCCTTTCCTCGTTTTGTGCACACCAGCAGCTATTCCAGGACGGCGGGCGGAACGTTTCCTTGGCAAGGCATTCTGGCTCTGGATTTTATTCGGAAGAGGCTCCTTGCATCATGAGCCGTACAAGGCAAAATGGTGTTTGGGGGGTAAAGAAGGCATCAACCCATTTCAGCAACTCACGCGATGCCTTCATTGTTCTGGAGATGTCGCGTAAAGGAAAACCCATAGATTCCAGAGTCAAAGAGGTTCATCCATGCTTGGGGGGGGGGGGTGGAGGAGGAGGACAAGGGTGTTGTAACTACGATACCCCATGCTGTTTATCAATAGCAAGTGAAGATCCAGGGAATGCCAAGACGTTGAGATATTCCCTATCAATTATTCCAAACGGGCTTATTTTGTGGAGCACCGATAATATCGACTGCAAGTTTCCTTATGATGACGATTGTCAGATTTTTTCTTTTTGTTTAGGGAAAATTTTTCCACAACCCAATATAACCAAAGTATGCACTCCACTTTCATTGGTTTTGAAATCCGCTGATAATGCATCTCGATGATTATCATGCTTTTGTATAAATATTGTAAAACTTCCGCTTTCCTCTAACTCAAACCCTCTCTTTCTTTCTTTTTCTTCAAAAAAGAAAAAACCCCACATTATCCATTATGAGCGACACCAAGAATATTCCTGATGCAACCATCAAGGAAAAGCCAAGCGACCAAGAAATCGTGCAAGTATCCAGCTCCATAGACCACAATCCCGAGTCTAGCTCGTTGGAAAAGTCTAATTTTAGACCTCTGGATGCAGAGGAGCTTCCATGCGCCGAAGCCGACGAAGGGAGAGAGCCAACCGAGCAGGAAATGACTACCCTCAGACACGTTTCGTCCTCCATCCCGTTGAGCTGTTGGTTGGTTGCGATTGTCGAGTTGGCCGAGAGATTCTCTTACTATGGTTTGTCGGCTCCGTTCCAGAACTACATGCAGCGGTCCCAGACAGACTCCCCCAAAGGTATGCTTGGGTTGGGTCAACAGGGTGCTACTGCCTTGTCGTACTTCTTCCAGTTCTGGTGTTATGTTACTCCGATCTTTGGTGGGTGGTTAGCTGATACGTACTTGGGTAAATTCGCCACAATCTGTTGGTTCTGTGGTATTTACATCATTGGTATCTTCTTGTTGTTTATCACGTCCGTCCCTTCTATTACCAGTCCTAAGATCGCCTTGGGTGGGTTCGTCACTGCTATCATTATCATTGGTCTCGGCACTGGTGGTGTCAAGGCTAATGTGTCCCCATTGATTGCTGATCAAGTTCCAAAAACCAAACCATATATCAAGGTTACTAAGAAAGGTGAAAGAGTTATTGTCGATCCAAACGTCACCATCCAGCGTGTGTTTATGTTCTTTTACATGATGATCAACATCGGTTCGCTCTCCGTCATTGCTACCGCCGAGTTGGAATTGCATGTTGGGTTCTGGGCAGCTTATTTGCTTCCCTTCTGCTTCTTCTTCCTTGGTGTCATTGCTTTATTCCTCGGAAGAAACAAGTACGTCAAGACACCAGTTGGTGACAAGATCATCGCCAAGACCTTTGCCTGTGCCTGGGTGGGTATCAAGAACAGATTCAACTTGGACGCCGCTAAGCCATCTTTAAACCCAGAAAAGAGTTACCGCTGGAACGACCATTTTGTCGAAGAGGTCAGGAGAGCCATCAAGGCTTGTTGGGTCTTTGTCTTCTACCCTATCTTCTGGGTCATCTACGGTAGTATGAACAATGGTCAGATTGCTGTGGCCGCAAACATGGAAATGCACGGATTGAGCAACAGTATCATGACCTGTTTCAACAGTATCGCCATCATTGTCTTCATCCCCATCATCGACAAGGTGTTCTACCCAATTGCCAGACGCTTCACTCCAATGAAACCAATTTCCAGAATCACAATCGGGTTCTTCTTTGCCTCAGGAGCCATGATCTACTCCGCTGTCTTGCAGCACTTTATCTACCAAGCCGGTCCATGTTACGACCATCCAAGAGCATGCGCTCCAGAGTACGCTGATGTTCCAAACCACGTGCACATTGCCCTCCAAGTTCCAATCTACGCCTTGATCGCCTTGGCCGAAATCTTTGCCTCCATCACCGGTCTCGAGTACGCGTACAGTAAATCCCCAGCATCCATGAAGGCATTCACCACCTCCATCTTCTTGTTCACGAACGCAATTGGTTCCTTGCTCGGTATCGCCATCTCCTCCACTGCCAAGGACCCAATCATCATCTGGAACTTCACTGGTATGGCCGTGGCTGCTTTCGTCGCTGGTACTGCCTTCTACCTTATCTTTAGAAGATACAACAAGATCGAAATCGAACAACAGGCCTTGGATTACGAAGAAGACCACGAAAGTGAAATTCATCCAGTCACATCTTTCGCCCGTTCTGCTAAGAGCATCGGGCACTAATGAGTATATAGTACGAACAATATATAATGAATGTTAGAAACAAAGTTGGCGAACCCGAGTGTATCACGTGCGAGTCCAGGTTCTCGCACGACCTCGAATTTTTCCGAGCTCTCAAAAATGCAACCTCCTTGCGGAAATTATACCCCCCTCCCCATCGCTAACGGCCCACAACAGAAAGTATACACCGTAATGTGATCTCCTTATACCACATACTTTGTTGCTCTTAATCTAATTTTCCCCATGGGTCGTAGTACGCCTAGTCACCGGTACCGTGCGACTACCGAGGATAGTCCTTGTCGTACTAGATGATCTCACCGTTATTATTTCCATGGTATGCTCAGATTTTTTTTCAATGGAATGCAACACGGACTACCACAACTACGAAATCCGAGTCAAGAAAATAGGCAGAACGACCATGTTCCCGTCCTGAGCAAAAGAAGAAGAAAAAAAAAATAGTAGCAGTTGGCGGTCCTTGGCATGAGGCATTCGACACTCGTGGGCAAGCCGTCCCTACATGGTTGAGCGGTGCGGGTCTTGGTTAGTTAATTGACAAGAAACAATGCCCACTCTCTCCCCCCACACCAACAACTTGTAGCGATACTCCCGTATCTCACCACCTCCTGTGTGGGGAAAGCAGCTAAATGGTCTAAAGAAGCGTAATCAAATAGTGGAGTGAAAACCGCCAGATTCCGATATTTTATTGGATCAAGCGTTGTGGAACATCATTCGGAGAGACCTATTCGTAATGCCAAGTAAACGGAAGAAAATACAAGGTATTGGTTCGATATTTTTTTGTATGGTCCTGGCTCTCGAATGCTACCTTCAGGCAATTTCTTAACTCATCATCGTACCAAGGATGATCTATGGCATCCTCATCTTTCGCCTACTCCACTTTTATTGGTTATAAAAACTGGTGATAAGCAAGAAATACAAAAAGAACCTTAATCTTCCCTCCCTATATATTTCATTCAAAGTTCCTTTATTTTTCCCCATATTCCTTCCCTTTTTTCCCCCCTCCAATCTTGTTTTCGCAACAATTATAAACAATGGCTGGTACAAACGATAACAACCTTCTCGATACCACGAGTAACGAAAAGTCTAATGTCCAATACGACATCACGGCAGAAGAGTCTGCACCATCCCTTGAAAAATCCACCAATAAACAGCTGGATATCGAAGAACTCCCTTCTGTTGAAGCAGACGAAGGTAGAGAACCAACAGACCACGAGATGTCTACCCTCAGACACGTCTCGTCGTCTATCCCGTTAAGTTGTTGGTTGGTTGCGATTGTTGAGTTGGCTGAGAGATTTGCATTCTACGGGTTGTCAGCCCCGTTCCAGAACTACATGCAACGTACCCAGACTGAATCACCAAGAGGTATGCTTGGGTTGGGCCAACAGGGTGCCACCGCATTATCCTACTTTTTCCAGTTCTGGTGTTACGTCACTCCTATATTTGGTGGGTGGTTGGCAGACACCTACTTGGGTAAGTTCAAAGCCATTTCTATCTTCAGTGGTGTCTACGTCGTGGGTATTTTCTTGTTGTTTATCACTTCCATTCCTTCCATAACAACGCCCAAGATTGCCTTGGGTGGGTTTGTCACCTCCCTTATCATTATCGGTATTGCTACTGGTGGTGTCAAGGCTAATGTCTCACCTTTGATTGCTGATCAAGTCCCAAAAACCAAACCGTTCATTAAAGTCACCAAGAAGGGCGAAAGAGTCATCGTCGATCCAAACGTCACTATCCAGCGTGTCTTCATGTTCTTTTACATGATGATCAACATTGGTTCCCTTTCTGTCATCGCCACGGCTCAATTGGAGTTGCACGTTGGGTTCTGGGCAGCTTACTTGCTTCCATTCTGTTTCTTTTTCTTCGCCATTGCTGCATTGATCTTGGGTAGAAACCAATACGTCAAGACTCCAGTCGGTGACAAAATCATCAACAAATCCTTTGCTTGTGCTTGGGTTGGTATCAAGAACAGATTCAGTTTGGATGCTGCCAAACCATCCTTGAACCCAGACAAGGACTTCCGTTGGGATGATCATTTCGTTGAAGAAGTCAGAAGAGCAACTTATGCATGTGGTGTTTTCGTGTTCTACCCAATCTTCTGGACCATCTACTCCTCCATCAACAACAACCAAATCTCCGTCGCCGCCAATATGGAATTACATGGACTCAGTAACAGTTTGATGACGAGTTTCAACAGTATTGCCATTATCGTTTTCATCCCAATCGTCGACAAGTTCTTCTACCCATTCATGAGACGTTTCACTCCAATGAAGCCAATTTCGAGAATCTCCATCGGGTTCTTTTTCTCCTCCGCCGCCATGGTCTACTCTGCCGTCTTGCAGCACTTTATCTACAAAGCCGGCCCATGCTACGACCAACCAAGAGCCTGTGCTCCAGAATTCGCCGACGTTCCAAACAGAATCCACATCGCTATTCAAGTTCCCGTGTATGTGTTGGTGGCATTGTCTGAAATCTTTGCCTCCATCACTGGTCTTGAATACGCATACAGCAAGTCCCCATCATCCATGAAGTCGTTCACCACTTCCATTTTCTTGCTTACTTATGCTGGTGGTGCATTGATCGGTATGGCTTTGTCCTCCACGGCCAAGGACCCAATTATCATCTGGAACTTCACCGGGTTGGGTGTCGCTGCATTCGTTGCTGGTGTCGCCTTCTATCTTATCTTCAGAAAGTACAACAAGTTGGAGACCCAGCAGCAATCATTGGACTATAAGGATGACGTCGACCTTCAACCAGTGTCTTCATATGCTCACTCTGCAAAGGGTGTCTAAGTTTGCTTTTTTTATAGTAATGTGTATATGATTTTGAAATTAAACAGTATCTCACGTGACCTCATTGGAAAACGTAAGGCGTTGTTACGTAAGCGAACCAGACGCGTGTCGCACCTTCCGCCAGTTGTGGAAAATGGAAAAAAAAAAAGTTTGACAAAATAATAAACAGAGGCAGGGGAGAGAGAAAAAGAAAGAGCCAGAGAAAGTCTATTCTCATCAACTATCACAAACCACCACCAACAACCCTTGCTTTCCCAAAACAAAAACAATGCCAATGGAGGTCACGCAGGGTAGTCAGACACAGCCAACACAACAGGCTACCACACAAACACAGACACAGGCCGATGACGAGAACAGGATATGTCAACTAATTTGTTCAACTGGGCAACTCCCCATCTTCTCCTTGAGCATCAACGATAAAGAACCACGGGACGGTCGAATAACATGGTATTTTGGGAGATCTGCTGACTCAGATCTACAGCTAACGTCGTCGTCGAGAATCTCCAATAAACATTTCCAGATCTGGTTTGTTTTGGGTGACCAGTCACTATGGATCAAGGATACATCTACAAACGGAACACATATGAACAACCAGAGACTAGTCAAGGGGTCTAACTACTTGCTAACGCAGGGTGACGAAATCGCAGTTGGAGTAGGAGTTGAATCAGATATAGTGAGGTTCGTGCTAGTGTTCAGCGACAAGTTCAACCCTGCCAAAATACCAGATAACACAGGCACGGCGTCCGACGACGGGATATTCAAGGACTTTATAATCAAGCACGAGACGATAGGACAGGGTGCATTCGCCACGGTCAAAAAAGCAGTTGAACGGAAAACGGGTGATTCATACGCGGTCAAGATCATCAATCGACGAAAAGCATTAAACACCGGTGGCAATGCTATGGCTGGCGTCGACCGTGAGTTGCAAATCTTGCGCAAGTTGCACCACCCAAACATTGTTGAGCTCAAAGCTTTTTATGAAGACATGGACAATTACTACATCGTGATGGAATTGGTGCCCGGTGGCGACTTGATGGATTTTGTGGCTGCCAATGGCGCCATTGGCGAGGATGCGACGCAAGTGATCACGAAACAGATCCTTGAAGGGATAGCATATGTGCACAAAATGGGGATATCGCATCGAGACTTGAAACCAGATAACATTTTGATTATGCAAGATGATCCTATTCTTGTAAAGATTACAGATTTTGGGTTGGCCAAGTTTAGCGACAACCTGACGGTGATGAAAACATTCTGTGGTACCTTGGCGTACGTTGCTCCCGAAGTTATCACTGGTAAGTTTGGATCGTCACAGATGGAGCTGCAGCAAAGAGAAGACTACTCGTCGTTGGTTGATATGTGGTCCTTGGGGTGTTTGGTTTATGTGTTATTGACCTCGCATCTACCTTTCAATGGTAAGAATCAACAGCAGATGTTTGCTAAAATCAAGAGAGGCGAATTCCACGAGGCACCTTTGAATTCATATGATATATCGGAGGAAGGAAGAGATTTCTTGGAGAGCTGCTTGCAAGTTAATCCTAAATTGCGATTGACGGCCGAGGAAGCGTTGAACCACAAATGGTTGCAAGATGCATACACAGAAGAGGACTCTCCTCCAAAATCGTTAAGCTTGTCACAGTCCCAGTCACAGCAATCCAGAAAGATAGAGAACGGTATTCATGTGGAAGCATTGAGCAAGATTGATGAAGATATAATGCTTCGACCATTGGATAGTGAGAAGAATAGGAAATCTGCAAAGCAACAGCAAGATTTCAGAGTTCCTAAACGTGTGGTTCCGTTATCACAGCAGCGCGGAGCCGCTTCCCAAGTGCCCATGTCGCAGCCGTTGCTGGCGCCTATGGTTCCCATGTCACAGCCAATCAAGCGACCATACCATATCGATCCCAAGACAAACAAGAAGGTTGATTTTGCTGTCGACGAGCCAGAAACTAAACGTTTGAAGATAGACAATTTGTCACTCGAAGACGTATATTTGATTTTGGAACTGACAGAGCACTCATTGGTTCACAGAACTGTCAATGTCTCAAAGAGTGTATTTACTTTTGGCAGAGGTGGTGGATGCAATGTCACTTTGGACGATGATAGACTCTCCAAGCTTCACTGTGTCATTTTGAAACAGGGTGACGATATTTGGTTGTTGGATAACAGTACAAACAGCTGCTTCATAAATGAGACTGGAGTTGGCAAAGGGTACAAAGTGAAGTTGTCCAATGGCGAAACGTTGAGTCTTTTTAGAGATGTCAATTCGAAGGAGCTGATTGCATTTAGTGTTGTATTCAAGAGCCAGGGTGAGAAGTCTCCGTTGGAAGAAGACAAAGAAAACCAGGAAGAATCTCAACTGGGAGATGGCTCGATCAAGACGAAGGAGAGCCACGAAAAGACAAAGGTCTTGGAAGAGGTCGAGTCCGGTCTGAAACAACCATCAACGAGAATTACAGTATTACCACAGACCCGTGATGACAAAGAAGTTGTTCGAATCCTACTAGAAAGCGCACTCAGTGTATAGATTTTTTTGCATATATACAAGTTTTATTTTTAATTATAGCCAGGGAATATATATAGAGACAATTATACCGTATCATCTCCAAGAAATAACATCCACTTCTTCCTGTCTCGGGATAACATGGTGTACGCTAAGGTACCCGATATTGAAGTGTGGGAAGTCCACCAAGAACTGGAAGAGCTTAACCCTTAACTTATTCATGTACTTGTCCTGGAACATCTTCTTCTGGATAGGATCCGATATCTTATTAAATTCCTTCGTGTCAAACACGATATCCTGAATCAAGTTTCTTTCCAAACACGCCATGATCAACTCCTGATCCGTCAAGTTCCACAAGTTCCCATCCTTGTTCAAACCCGACAAGTAGTAATTGTCAACAATCAAGTAATTATAATACTCCTGCAACATCCCACGCAAGTACGTATCCGGGTATAACTGGATCGGCGTAGTACGCGACACGAGTCTCAATGACTGACACAACAATCTCACGTGCTCGAGATCCAAGTTGTAGCTTGTCTTCGCGGACAAGTCGATCATTTGCTCCACGGTCAAGTCCTTGTTGAGCTCCTTGAGTTTCACGATGCCCTTGGGGTTCCATACTCGGGGAAGGATGTTGGGCAAGATGCATGTGGACGGAGTGATCTCGGGGACCAAGTAGCATAACACGGGCGTGAGCTCTTCGAACACGAGACAGATGAGGGCAAAGAGCGGGATCTTGTAGAAATCGGGTGGGGTGCGTTTGTAGACCTGGAATTGCTCCCTTGTTAAGTTGAGGATTGGGGTTGTGTCTGTATCTTTCTTGATTTCGCCCTTGGTCGTTTTGTTGTATGCTTCTAATTCGACTTTCTCCATGTATACTCTCTGACTCAAAACTTCTACGAGTTTGGTGAATGAGGGGATGATGATTTTGACTTCTTCTCCGGCCAGGTTGATGTGGTTTATGTAATAGTCTTTTTTGAATTTCCTTAATGTGGATTGGTTCTGCCAGACATTCTTGATTCCCAGCTTGTAGAAGTTTATGATTGTTTTACCGTAGGCGACAACTTGTTTGAACTTTAACCCAACGCCTTGCTTGTCCGGGTTCTCGTCGACGACTTTGTTGTAGATCTCTTGCTTGGATAGAATACTGATTGGTAACGTCTTGGTGGCATTGATGGTCGTGGACTCCCGGTACGCCCAGATGGAAGCTAACCGTGGTGATCTCTTCACGTCCTGCAAGAACACCAGTTTTTGGGCCGGTAGCTTGTAAAACGTTGGGAGCTTGCTCATTAGTGTCGACTTCTTCCCAGAGAATGAAAAATACGTCAAAGTGAATAAATCTCCAGCATAGAGACAAGCAACCGAAAAAATTCCACCACCACAACTTAGCAATCGGGAAATGGAAAATTCGTGAACCAAGAACCTCCTTCTCCTTCCCTTCCGCCACCACTACCACCACTCACAATGACATACATCCAACCAGAAAGAAGAATATCGAGTCAAGCAGACCTAGACAAATGGATCGACTCACCCACATACGACCTCCTTTTGAATTTCATCGTTGAGCTACAAACCTCAGTTATCGGCAAGCCCAACGATAACCCCGTGGACGAATCGCCCGTGATCTCCCAGCTCAACCACGCCTTATCCCAAGTCAACGACCTCATAGATGCCCACCCTGCCCACGATACAACGTCAAGGTTTGGCAAGATCGAGTTTCGTGACTTTTACAAGGACGTCGCTGATAAGTCACGCGACATTATTTCGGGGATAACCACCAAGGGACTAGATGAAACCGCCACGTATTTCACGGAATCCTGGGGGAACAGCACAAGAATCGATTATGGATCCGGACATGAATTGAACTTTATCGCGTTCTTGCTATGCTTGAAACAAGAAGGCGTGATTGTGTCATCAGACTACCCTGCGCTTGTATTGAAGGTGTTTACTAAGTATATGCAGATCATGCGCCACTTGCAGAAGACGTACTGGCTAGAGCCAGCCGGATCTCATGGGGTGTGGGGATTAGACGATTATCACTTCTTGCCGTTTTTATTTGGCGCTGCCCAGTTGGCTACGCATCCACACATGAAGCCAAAGTCAATCCACAATGACGAGTTGGTGGAGATGTACCATAAGAAGTACATGTACTTGGAGTGTATTTACTTCATAAACAACATCAAGACGATACCTAACCACCAGGGCAAATTGAGTTTGCGTTGGCACCTGCCTATGTTGGACGATATCTCGTCTGCGAAGAGCTGGGATAAGATCAGAGTCGGAATGGTCAAGATGTACAAAGTGGAAGTGTTGGGCAAGTTGCCGATCATGCAGCACTTCATGTTTGGTAGTCTTATTAAGTGTCCTGATGGTATTGAGAAGCATGAGCACAAAGAGGGAGAGAATGATGAGCATTGTGGTCACAACCATGCGAATACTTGGGGTGATTGCTGTGGCATCAAGATTCCTAGTGGTATTGCTGCTAGTGAAAGTCTTAGAAAGACACAGATTCCATTTGATTGATTCTATCGTTTGTTCTATTTAATGTCTACTCACTATATCCTATGTTTGTAGATATTAATACATTTTTGGGGAACACCCCTGGGAAGGGCAACAAAATCTTCAATCGTTTCTTCTCGTCATCAAACTTACTGACGTGAATGTAGCCCATCACACTGGTGTTCAATAGATCTCTGCCAATTTTCTTATCAGCGTTGGACAAATGTGTGATGGCAACTATCGAGTTGTCCAAATTCGAACTGTTTGGTTCGTCCAATGCCAGATAGTATTTTGCCAACTCCTTATCGTCCTCGTCTTCCTCTTTGCTGTTCTCGTCTTTCTCGAAATCATCACCAGCAGGGAGGAATGCCATTTGGGAAATCAAATCCTGCGTCAAGATATTCTTGTAGATTTTCAACCCCAGCAACTCTATATCTGTTTTGAAAGGCGACAATCTTGTCTTGAAATTACCATTGAAGTACTCCTTGATGGTTTGCTCTTGTTGCAAACGTATAAACTTGTCTTCCACGTCAACACACCCGGACAGCTTGCTCAACTTAATTATGCTCAACTGGTTTAACTTGTGGGCAAACTTCTTGTTCAACTCAATAGCTAGTCTTTCATTACCCACAACAATTATATGGTCAATCAAAAAGTTCGACACTATGCTTTCAATGACATCAAAGTTCTTCAGATTTAGCGGCGGAGTATCAACAATAATCCCACTATTCTTGATATTCAAATCCTGGTCCAACCTCGACAACACCGTGATGCCCAACTTTTCGATCATCAACTTGTACAAGTCCAAATTATCATTGAAATCAACCATGCCAAAGTTCTTCACAATTGGTTGTTTCGGATTATGTGACAACGTCCCGCTCGTCGTGGTGAATCCATACCCGTTACAACTTTCAACATCGAAAAAATCACTAATTGGTGTAGCTGTCAACGATCCAGGCAACGCAAACACACCATCACGCGGTTGTAAATTGACCAAAATCGGCGTGTTGTTCATCTTGTTCGCGTACGAAGCTAGAGTCTTCAGAACCGATGTCTTCCCGGACGCCTTCGACCCAATGATCAAAACCCTTGGTCCACTTTGTTGTTGCTCGACACCACTGGAAAAATTGAAATCCTTGATTAGCTGCCTCTTGCTTTCCAAGTACATGTGTAGATTAACGATCGAGTTCATGTTAGAATCATCACTCAAGTACTCGATGAACCCCTCATCCAACGAAGAAACCAACGACAAGTCGTCCTTATTGTCAACCAAGGAGTATTCAACCACAGAATCAGCTACCGGGGAGTACAAGAACGTCTTGGTTCCCGACAACTGTAGCTGGACATTGTTTGCAAGTTCTGTGCCATTGATTTCAAGAATCCCAGATACCACCTTGAGCTTTAGGATCTTATTGAAAGGGACCTCTATACGCCACTCGTTACCCTCGGGGATCGTGACGCTTATGTTTGAAATCTCATCATTGACTTGCTCGATGTTTCCAAATCCTGGGATAGACATTGTTGGGAGTATGATGTTTGGCATACACTTGAAGAATGGCAAAACCAGTGAAAGATTTTTCTTACAACCGAAAGCAAGGCTAGATGTCGCAAATAAAAAAAATGTCGCATTGCCAACACAATCTATACACTGTTTCTTGCTTGAACCCGTCAAGCAATGCTGATAATCCTATACAATGATTTATATACCATCAAATGACAACTTCTTTGGTTTGATCTTCATTTGGTTCTTTGTCAACTTGACGATTCTCTTTTTGCCTGTTTTGTTGTTTATCAACTCCATATGAGTATCGTAGTTAATACCATTGTGATGTGATTGAGCTGGGGCAGTAGGTTTTGACTCCCCGTTATCTATGAATGGGTTGCTCATGTTTGCTCTTGGGATCTTGTCTACTTCAGACATCGTTGTGAGCTCCCAGTCATCTTCGTCGTCTGACTCTGGCAATGTTGGTTCGGTAATGATCTGTTTTTTGGGAGTGCCTGGCACTTTGAACTCGTGGAGTTTCTTCATGTCAAACACAGGAGGCGGTGGTCCTTGTGACAATGTGCTATTGTGGCATCTTCCTGATCCAATTGTCGAAGGAGATGGTAGTAAGATTCCGAATTTCTCGTTGTTGCTGATGAATAAATCCAAGTTCTTCTTAGACTTGCAAGGTGATTTCTGTGGTGTAGCTGGGGTGAATGGGAATTTGCCGGTCAGTAATGTGTCCTGCTTCCTTCTGATAGCAACGGGGCTCTTTGCTTGTTTCTTGGTAGCTGTGGATGGGGTCAACAATGGGTTTGATTGGAAAGGAGTGGCAGCAGTTGGGTTGCTTCTTCTTCTCTCTGGTCGAGGAGGAGTTTGTGGTGTGATAAAGATAGATGGGGAATCGGCTGGAGACATTGTGTAGTTAGGTGGGTTGTTAGCTGGTTGAATATGTACTAGAGGGTGCTTGTTGGGAATGCCAGTTTAGGAAGAAAGATGGAATATTATTGAGTAGGAAAGAAAAGAAGACGAGCTGGAAGGTTTAAAAAGTTTGTGATTCAGTTGAGTGGTTTTTCGCTTTATTTATTATGAAACCAGCATTTGGTTGATTACAAGCAATCTTTTTTTTTAGCTGCGTGCGTGAAAGGAGCGTTGCAATAGCAGGAGAAAATTTTTTTTCTGGCTGATTCGCACACACACACAAATACGCGTCTAACCATTTTTTTTTTTACTTTGTGGCCAGAAGATCAACATGGCTGGTAGGGAGCTAAAACTCACTGCTGGTTGGTAATGAAATTTGCTAAATGTTTGCTGCAAAGTTTTAGTGAAATAGGGGGAAAAGGAAGAGATGAGTTGAGCTGGGGTGGTCAACAGGGCCCTAGGGTGCTGCTTGAGTAGCAGCAGCTTGATCTGTTAAGGGAGTGGCTGCCACAAATCACGTGTATCACTTTCGAGACAAGTTTGGCAAAGTACACGAAAGTCTTAAAAGTCGTGTCCATTACAACAATCTCCTCACTTTTTGATTGCGAAACGATTTCGTGTATTAAGCTTGTAAGAACGCATTGACGAAGGAAACTAATCATGAACATCGACAAATATAGAAACAAAGTAAACAAAACAACTATGGATAGTGGCCCGCTCTTGGACCAAAATACCCGTCTGGAGCTTGTAATGTGGCGTTCAAATAACCCTTGCTCATAGAGCCATCCCAACCTTCATACTGGACATTGTTGCCCCACCACGAGATCGACTTGTCGTGGTAGAACACAGCAAAGAAGATGATGATGGAGGAGAAAGCAATGCCGGCTTCGATACCAGATGCCAAAAGGTAGTCGTACTTCTGCCACCAGGCTTCGTACTTCTTCTTGACAAAGTGCATGAAGGCGTAACCAAGGTACAATCCACCAGTGTAGTAGGACAAGTTATAAGGGGCAAAGTTCAAGAATCCACCAATGATAATCGTTGGTTCAAAGTACTTCGCGAGTTTTCTTGGACCCCATCTCTTGAAAACAATACATGGGAAGGCCAAGAGGAATCCAATCAAGAAACACCATTGCAAGATAGGATATAAACCACCAAAGACTTTCTTAGGACCAATCACACCCCATAAGACAGAGGCATTGTAGAAGGTGACACCATTTGGACAAGTGAACTTTTGCTTGTTGTCTGGGTAACAGTAGTCCTTGATACCGGTGATCTGGTAGTTCAAGATACCTAATTGGATGAAAGAAGTGATGAAAACAGAAAGCAATTGACATCTGTACATGGCTCTTGGTGGGAGCTTGGCGTAGTGACCTTGTTTCAAATCATTGATGAAGTTCTGGGCTTGACCATCGATGTTGTAGCCCAAAGCCTTAATGAAAGCCAAAGCTAAACCGTTACCTGGGATGGCATAACCAACGATAAGTTCAACCAAGACGTTCAAACCGAAACCAAACATGGTTCTTGATTGAATGGTAGTCAATGGAATCAAGAAGACAAAGTTAATACCCAAAGCAAAGAAAATACCCCAAACTGGAGTCTCGGCTGGGTAGATCTTGACACAAATGATGGCCAACACTAAGGAGACGATAAGGATAATCAAGTATGCCCATTCTGGAACTTCAGGGTATGCCCTCATCATGACACTGTGTGGGTCGTTGAAACCTTCATAAGTAGATCTTCTAAAGTTTCTGATACCACGGTACACCGACACCAAAGCACCCCACATCTGCTTGTAGTTCATACCGATTTCGTAGACAAAGTGGAAAGGATAGATGACAAAGAAGGCACCGTAGACGATCAAGTTAGCAGCGGAGTAGAATGGAGGACCGATCTCCTTGTACTTTGCCTCGTCAAACAAGGAGTTTTCGTTAACGACAGATCTAACAGAGTATGGCTTACCCTCGTTGGTAAACAATCTGTTGGAGTTTGGTGGCAAGTAACCAGTCCACTTGTAGTTGGAGTAGAACAATCCCAAGATACAGAAGAACCCCAAGCACATACCAACATAGTTCAACATAGTGTTGTAAAAAGGAGCAAACAAATAACTCGCACCAATGATGTTCATATCGAAAGATGGGATTGGGTTAAGACCCAAACCACCAAAGGAGCCAGTGACCACTGCAAGGTCATAGTTGTCTGGCTTGATCCACGTCATCCAGTTGAACTGGGAGAGGGCGGTGAACAAGTAGTCAGGAACCCAGAAGTACAAGAAAGAAATAGCAGCGACTATAAAGAAGAACTTGTAACCGGAGATGGTCCAACCGTTAATGTTAGCTCTCGATTCAGGGGTCATCAAGGTCTTGTTTAATTTCAAGTTGGGCAAGATGGATGGCCAGATGGCTTTGGTTGGGTAGACAGCAAACTGTCTCATGATACCAGAAAGACCGAAACCAAGGAAGTTTGTAGACAAGATCAACAACACCTGGTATCCAAAATCGACCCACTTGTTGTCGTAGAACAATTCAGACTTTTGCATAAGGATATTCCAAGCAGCGTACGAGGTACCAGAGGAGACACCACAGAAAATAGTAGCCAACATTTGTTCCTTAAAACTGTATGGACCAGGGTTCAAGTCAACGGTCCACTTCCAAATCTTGAACTTCCACTTTGGCAAGACCCACTCCAAGAACAATCCTGTTGGGTACAAGAACACCTGGACGACGGACATGCCAAGGGAAATAGCAGGTTGTCTTTCGGAGAAGAACTGGTTGATGACAGCACCAATACCAGTCCAGAGAGCAGCAGCAATGTAGACTCTGATGGTTTCAACAGGGATGGTTGGGTCGTCGTATGGGTCAGTGACAGCTCTGACTTGAGGGTATGGGGACCAGTAGGCAATCAACACAGCTTCCAATCTAACTTGCAAACTCCAATCAACAATCTTGTAGTACTCTTCGTGCTGGCCAGACTCGTTTGCTTCCAGCAAGTTAGAAGAAGTTTCATCACTCAAAGCTTTCTCATGAACAATGGCACCTATCTTTTCCTTCACTGGAGAGTCAACACCGCCGTGTTCCTTAGGGTAGTTGACCAATCTAACCCACAAGTCTTCATCCTGGTCAAGCACATTCACATCATCCTTGTGTTCTTCAATAGCCTTCTCCAAAATCTCAACAGCTTCATGGGTAGTCATCTCTTCGATCTTTTCAAAGATGAAACTAGCCTGTGGAGGCAACTTGTCAAAGGAAACCAACGCATCATAATGCAATCTCTTCAACACGAAGTCTTTCTGAGCATCCGTTAAACTAGTCCCCACTTCACCAATGGAAAGTGGGTTGGACATAATAGCATCGAGGTTAACTTCATGGTCAGCTGTACTCAAGTGACTAGCAACACTGGTGATGTTACCCGATGGATCAATAGTCGACAGTAAAGGGTTCGTTGGACGCATGATTCTTGAATGATGAAATCAAAAAACCATCAACCATTTTTCAAATCTGGAGAAATTCATGCCTGTTAATATAGTGCTTGCTTCTGAACGGCAGTGAAGACATGTAAGTGAAGACTAGCGTCCAAGGCGCTCATCACCTTATCAGCTTATTTCCAAACGAAAACAATAGTAACGATCAACCCACAATATCAAGAATGGTGCCGAATGCATTGAAATAATGAACGGCACCAAAAATTAGAATTACAACATGCATATTTTGCACCTATCAATCAAAAAAAAGACAATAGGTGGGTTGCCGACGGGATTTTTTTTTTTTACGATTAGCACATTCTTCCCCCAAGTTACCATTGGAAACAAACAACTGCTGACATTTGCAAGAAACACAAACGGGAGTTTCATTGTTGTCCAAAAATGGTTTGTAGAGGGCGAGTTCTCCCTTTCTTATCAGCAGCTATGGGGGAGGGACCAGCTAAGCCAAGCACACGTTCAACTATCCCCCGTAAATTTGATAGGTATTTTTCCTTGGGCAGATCCTAAGCTTGACCACCTTGGCGCTTTCAAAAAGACCTGTCATCACTTGGACGAAGGAAGAGCACGGTGACGTATTTTGCGTGCTTTCAAAGTTCCTGCTCTTCCAGTTGGATAATTTTTTCTTGGTATTTTTGGTGCCTTTCCATCAGACGTACTTCAGCTAAACATGCGGTATCTCTCGACTCTTATCTTCTGCAATTAAATGAAATGAAATGGAGTTGCGTGGAGGAGAGAAAGGGAAAGCGTGATACCTGCAGTGTTTATCTCGCATGAAAGCTCTCTTTTTTTTGCTTTGTTTGGGGTTTTAGTCGTGATTATGTAAGCTTGGTAAATGGCTTTGAAATTGCCGTAGACAAAAAACCCTTCCAACAAGACCCACCTTAGGGTATCCAGCCAAGAACTAGGTTAAGGTTGATCTCAGGCACCAATCATCGAAGCCAAGGAAATCAAGGTTTAGACAGATGAGTCCAAATAGCCTTCATGAACTTCCCGCGGCATGAACCAGTCTATCTGTGGGGAGGTCGCGGCGGCGGCCACGGCGTGCGAGCATAGAAAAAAAGAAGCAAACGTAATTGGGTGGGACAGCCAAACTAACAAATGGCCCACAAAAGCCATTTACCCACCGCGACCAAACGCAAATTTTGAGGCGTTTGCGTGAAATTCCCGCCGCTTTTATTGGTGGGCTTGGGTGGTATCATTTTTGACTTGTAGTCAAGTTGATCTGCTTGATAATGACAATGACAGCTCGCTGTGACAAACCCTGTGAGGTAAGGCTCGGAAGGAGATTTGGGGTAGCAACTAAGCCACAAGCTGGTTAAGGCACGTGATGGGACAAGCTCGTCGTGGTGATAACCTACATGATACAGCGCCTGGTTTTGTGCTATCATTCGGATTTAGTGATTATTATTTGGCCACTGGTGCACATTGATTAGCCTCTTGCCACGTTTCCGGCGCCACTTTCCTGCAGCCCATATTACTAGCCACATAGCAGAAGGCTCATTGGAAATGAGATAACTCGTCGATAGGTGCAGAGCTTGCAGAATAGATCAACATCGTGATGTTCAGGTTAGGCAAAGTTGCGTCTTTACAGATTTGGTGTTCATTCGTTAAGGTGCCACATGGGATGATCTTGCTTTTCTCTACAACCAAGATAACAGGCAAGTATATTTATAGTCTCTGAAGAAACAAGTCGACAACGTTTATCCAATTCTTGAACCAAACTATCCGTCTAGAGCATTCGACGCCGCATTCAACTACCTCTTAGTCATCTTTCCGTCTCTATATGGGACGTCACTCAACCACCACAAAATCGACGTGATAAGACGCTAGTCGATGACAACACTATTCCTCTTTTAATTCCAAAGGACGATGATACTTCTTTTCAACGTAATGCATGAACGCATACCCCACGTACAAACCTGGGTTACCACCAACGATGATCTGGGGCTCTAGGTATTTGGTAAGCTTCTTAGGTCCCCACCTCTTGCATACTGAAGCCAATTGGGAAACATCATTGGAGTTGTGGGAACAACCCACTAGACCTTCTTGTGATCAATGACACACCAGGACAGGGAGACATAGTAGGTCGTGGCACCAGTGAAAGTTGGCTTCTGACAATCACCTAGGTAGCAGCAGTCCTTGATGTCAATTACTTGGCAGTTAAGGATCCCGAGCTGGATAAAGGAGATAAACATTGCAGGCAATTGACATCTATTGTGCACTTTGCCTCCTCGACCAACGCGTGCTGATGGGAAGATAACCAGTACATTTGTAGTTGGCGTAGTGATTACCTAATCCTCCGAGACCTTTCTGCAATGATAATCGTGGTTCATTTCGGGGATCTTAAACCCATTGTTCAAGGTCTTCCTTGGTTATCTCTCGAGCAAAGAGGCTCTGCCTCAGTTTTAACACCCATATGTCAATGGCTCGCGTAAATATGTAAGTGGATACAGCTTGAAAGAATATCTTGGCATCCCCTAAAGCATCACCATCAATTATACGAAGACCAAACAAGAAGTGTCAAGTTTTCTGTCAACACAAGAACAGCAACGTGTCTTTTTTGGGGGCTGCACTCCTTTCTCTTCATTCCTGCGTCTTCTGACTTCCACTATGGCTTCAGGCTTATCTCTGTCGAAACTAACCCATGATTGGGGGAGTGAGTGGCCCGCGATGGTTATGTGCCGGTTGGAGGAAACGTTTGTGGTGTGATTGAAAGATAACACCATCAGAATGTATAGCACCGTAGATAACATCAACCTAAGACATCGTGTCTCTATGTAGCAATAGAGGTCTGCATGTTCGTGAAAAGCCGACAGAGACAAAGGTTGTATAATTGGGACAGCACGAAAGCGACGACGTGTTCGTGTGCCAACGACTACAACTTGCACGACACAAAAATCCTCCAAACGCAATTTGTCTTGGTGGGGGGGGAGGTGCGCAAGGATAAAAATATTCGGCCATCAGAAGTTTGTAGTAGGCTTATTCGATTTGTCATAAATTAATGGTGAGTTTGATCTGCGTGATAAAAGATAAACCCTAAACTCTGGGCGTCGAGTCCGGATGCTGCTGCTGATGGTGATGATGCATGAATCACCTCGCTATTCCATTCCCTTTTGTAGTTTTGATAGCGATAACCCCTCTCAACCCCCTCCCCCCAATTTGTGCACGCTTAGCGACAACAGCAGAATCGCATAAAATCCCAGCGATTCCCTCCACGTCACTGTATCAACAAGTGGAAAACTACAACCACCGTTATGTCCAAGAAAGAACCAATGGATTCTAAGCCTCGACCATAACCACCAAATGAGCAACAAAAGTCGCACTCTAAAAGGAGGCCGCATCTAGACTTGGCTGTATGGTTTTTCTTGGGCAGCCAGACTTATTGACAGCCAGAGATATTCTGCGTAACTGGGGGGGGAGTATACCTTGTTGTTCTTCGACACAGAAGTCGTATTTCTGTCGGTACTCCATTGTCCTACGGCTACACAGGGATTGGGTTGAAACAAGCAGATTGGGTGGACTTTGGAACAACTGGAATCGGCGGATATATGTCCACGTCGTTGTTTCTTTTCTCGGCCGCGGTGGGAGAAGCAGGGGGTTTTGCCACTGGAATAAGTCGAGACAGGTGTTGACTCGGGCCCAGTGCTAATCAGGTTTTGCTTAATTAGAAGTTTAAGCTGGCCTAGGGCCTCATACATGATAGACAGTGTAGTCTGGACTGGGCTGGGCGTGGGCTGGGCTGGCTCGCGGGACTCTAGCACTATGACACAATAATTTCAGAAGAGTCTGTGGTGTTAATGTCGCGTGTCGTAGCTGCGACATTGCTCTGTGAGCAAAAGAGCAAAAAAAAAAAAGTAGAGGAAAAAATCTTGCTGTCTCTCTGTGTGCCATTGTAAAGCCAAAGAAAATCAACTTTGTTTTTCTGTCTTTCTTTCAACAAACAAACAACAAAACCAAAAGTGAGCGAGAAACAGACAGAAACAAAAAAAAAAAAATTCATACTGTACAGCTTCTTCCCACCTCTTTCAACCAATTGCCCACCCCCTATCCTCACTAGTACTCACCCCTACCCTCACACACACACCCCACCTACTACTACTACTACTATTAGGACGTACCCTACTCCCTCCTTCATATACATACATATATATGATACATCGTCATACAGACACAACCACTACACGAAGGGAATAACTTACCACCACATCCAACCAACAAAAGATTTCCCCCCGATAGAGTCTGTGCGTTTTGTCTTGTGTTTATCTCACGCCAACCCATCCTTAAACAACAACAAAACAGACAAACATATTCTTGTGTTCGCGGGGTCGTCTTCTGCATCTTGCAAATTTGGGAATTTCATCGTTTCAAAGGGATTTTGATAGATACAAAGCAGCTTGAAACAGTCCTGCAAGTAATAAATAATAGACAACCAAAAAAGAAGAAAAAAAGAAAACCAGATAGCAATAGCCGTAACCCTGTGGTTCGAATTATTTTTTTCCGGCGACTTCTTCACTTTTTTCAACAACGTCAAAGGGAAGCTTACTACACATTCATTTATTTTCATTTAATCTTATAGAGCCGTGCCGTTGTTATTGTTGTCACATTCACATACTCAAGCAAAAATGGGATTCATATCGTCTATACTTTGCTGTGGAGTGGAGTCCAAGGACGACCACGACGACAAGATACACCAACCAGCAGACTCAAATGGCTCGTCGTCCAAGAGGAAACTTGCATCCAATTCAAGGTCAGTAGCCCCAGCGAATGCCAATTCCAACGGCACCTCCTCACGAAAGCAACAACAAGATAGAGCAAGCAAGAAAAACACCAACGAAACCAATTCCACAGCAGCCACAGTAACAGCAACCAAGAAACAACAAAAAGACGAAATACGAAATAAAAACGAATCCTCGCAGTCCCACAACCACTCAGATGCTAGCAAAGACAACGACATCGACGTGTTGGGTGACGACGAAGACGAAGAAGAGTTTGAAGACGACGACGACGACGCGGAAGAGGAAGGTGACGACGAAGTCGAGGCATTAAAACCTACTAAAAAAGAGCTCTTGGACGACGACCACTCGGTCAACGAGACTGAAACCATCACCAACACCAACGACGAATCCAACAACAACACACCAAAGTCCAATAATAGAAACAGCAGCAGCAGCAACAAACACGAAACATCGTCGAGAGTAAACCCGTCGGATATAATAACACAGGTGCCAGAAAATGGCCAGTACAACTCACAAGTCAACGTTTACCAGAAGAATGCTGGAAATGGCAGCAACGACGACGACGATGACGACAGCGACGAAGACTCTTTTGTCGACTTGACCAAATTGCAAGAGGGCCAGGCTTTCAACCCTGAAACGGGGTTCTTGTTGGGCAAAAAGGATAAGAACTTTGGCAACAAGAAATGTCTAATATTAGATCTAGACGAAACCTTGGTGCATTCTAGCTTCAAATACTTGCGTACGGCGGATTTCGTCATTCCAGTTGAAATCGACAACCAAATACACCACGTCTATGTGATCAAGAGACCAGGAGTTGATGAGTTTTTGCAAAAGATGGGTAAGCTTTTTGAAGTTGTTGTGTTTACTGCATCTGTGCTGAAGTACGGAGACCCCTTATTAGACAAGTTGGACATCTACAACTCAGTGCACCATCGATTGTTCAGAGATTCTTGTTACAACTACCAAGGCAACTTTATAAAGAACTTGTCCCAGATTGGTCGCCCGTTAGAGGATACGATAATCATCGACAACTCCCCAGCATCTTATATTTTCCACCCTGACCACTCCATTCCTATCAGTAGTTGGTTCAGTGATCTGCACGACAACGAATTGTTGGACTTGATTCCGTTCTTGGAAGACTTGGCCAAGCCCGTTGTCGATGATGTTGGGTTGGTGTTAGACATATCCTTATAGAGAATTGCTCCCAAAGATAAAAAAAAAAAGAAGTGCGTTCATCATTCCGCTGGCCCATAATGATTCGCTCCCGTACCTTCCTGCGTCCCCCCTCCTTCTTTTTGGTGAACTTATACAAATATAGCAGGACCTGTACCAAAGAAAGAAAAACTAACAAAAGGCAGCAACCCTAAAAAACAGAGTTAATTTGCTATCATAGCTAAATAATACCACTGCAGGTTGTCGATAGCCCCTAGTCATTGCCTTGACCCCTTACCTGTCACTTTTTCTTTTGAAAATCTTTTTCCCACCATTAATTGTATCATATATATTTTATACACCGTTATATATATCTATAAATTATAAATAGTAATAGTAATAATGTAATAATTTCCTTTCCAACAAGACAAGAAAATTTGGTTAAGGTACAACCTCCCCATCGACCAGCATGGTCTATTAATCAATCGCACGGCTGAATAAACAGAAGCAATTTAAATTATTATTCTCACATGTCGATCGTCGCAATTTACAACCCCCATTGCCACTCTTCCCGCTCATCACTGTCCCGTTATCGACATTCAGGTATGCGACGCCTAGAAACAGTTCGAGAGACAGGGTAGGCCCTCCCGCTGGAACATCCGGTAGAGCCATACCACGCCAAAGTGGCTGCCACCACCATATTCTCGCCGTGAGAACCTTAAACGGAGATATCCCCCATACAACCATAACTTAAACAAATAGCGTATACTCTTTCAACCTACGTGCTCTAATTAATCAACCCTTCTTCTTGTTTAATCTGCTCGTCTTCCAACTTCTCCTGTGCCTTAGCTGCCTTCTCCTCCTTCACCTCTTCCTGCTTCTCCTGAGCCAGATGCTCCAACTTCTCAGCCTCGGCCTCGGCCTCCAGTGCCAATTCCTGCTCAGCTGGCGACATCGCGTACGCCTTGTATATGCCTGACAAAGTATCACTGGCTTTAGTCCCGGCTGACTTCACACTGGCGACAACTTGGTGGTGGTGGCCCGTGGCGCCTGTGATCCCGAGCAACACGAGGAACGAAGCAAGGATGGCGAGAATCACGATGCGTTGGGAACGAAACATTCTGTTTGCAATATGTGTCGAGTTGGCAATCATGATGAGTGGTGGTGGGTGTGTGTGGTGGTGGTGGGTTTTTTTTTGGTTGCCGTTCTTTGTCTTTTGTTTTGGGGGGATTTTGTTTTTCTTTGCTGGCTGGTGCAAGAACAGCGTGTACTTTGGCTAAGAGCCGTGGCTAGGGAGAACGTGCTACCAGTTGGGAAACACCCCTCATAAAGGGTTCCTATACTTCTTTCAAACTCTTCAAAAAATCGTAGCATAGTTTTTTAGAAAGCACACACCTACTTAATCAACGTATAAATAGACTATAAGCTTAAAGGGTATACACATAATAAATCAAACAAATCACTAAATCATCTATTGAACTGGAGTTTCTGGAGCCTCAGGACATGGTTGACAAGCCGCTGGTCTGCTTGGAGCTGGGCAGTCTCCGTCGTATTCAACAGCAGTGTTGTCGTCCTTACAGATGGAGAACTTCGACGAGTCGTAACCCTTACCAATGAAGAACTTCTGGGACTTCAAACCTGCTCTCAAGGTCAAGACACCGCTGTTGGAGTCATAGGAGAAAGCAGCTTGTTTCAAGAGGGAAAAGGAGCCCAATGGGGTGGTCAAGGAGATCTTCTTTTCCTTGCTGAAGTTGACAACCTTGTAAGTCTTTGGCATGAGGGATGGAGCAGCACAGATGGAACCCTTGCTGGCGCCCAAATAGAAGGTCTGTTCTTTGTCAAAGGAGAAAAAGTCACCGATTTCAATGTGGGAGTCTTTTTCAATAGCAATACAACCGGAACCAGAAACAGGAGCAAATATCTTGGCCTTGTAGTTGGTGAGGCAGATAGTACCTTGGTTTTCGATACTACCACCGTTGCAACCGAGCTCAGCGACAGTATCAGTGCATGCGTCTTGCTTGATGTGGATACATCCAGTGTTCTTGATGATCTTGGAGATGATAGCGAGCTTCTCGGCTTCGATGTAGTAGATCAAGTTACCGATGTTTTCCAACTTGGCGACAGCGATGCTGATAATAGCCTTCTTGGTAGCTTCGACGGTCTTGATGACCCAGAGACCTTTGTTGACAACGGTGCTGAAGATGTTCTCGAGCTTGACCTTGATGGCTTCGGCCTTGGAGACAAGGAACAAGTCACAGTCTTTTTCAATGGAGAGACCACCTTGGAAAATAGCATCGATCTTGTCGACTAATGTGAAGCTGGCGCCTTTGGTGATGGAGATGTCTCCGACGTTGAAGTCAAATGAGGCAAGCTTGGTCAAGGAGCTGGAGATGTCCAAGAAAGCAGTGACGGTAGTAGCAGCAATCAAGAATGGGATGATGAAGTTTTTGAGCAACATTGTAGTGGAGAGTTGTAGTGAAGGGAGTTGGTTGTTGGAGAAAGAGAGGATGAGTTGGAGATTTGAGAGGGAATTTGCACCCCTTTATATAGTTGACTTTTTTTTGTATGATAAAGGAGGGAGGAGTGGAATTGGGAAAGGGAGGAGTTCTGGTAGTTCCCCCGGTTCACCAATTCCTCTAGATACTGCTCTACCTTCCATTGGAAAATAGACAAAGTGCAACCATTACACAAGACTTGTCTTTGTGTTACGTTGCTGCTTTTTTCTGTATTGCAAACAACTCGCTGATCCCACGATGTGCGCCTGATGAGATTTTTTAGGGCTTACATAATGGGAAAGATAAATTGTACACCAAAGTGGAACAACAACCACGGACTAAATCCGACTAAAACGTCGGGTATTCTTTTACCAATGAGAAAAAAAGCACACGTTCTGTAGTCGCTGTAGCATCTGGGAATTTTAAAGTTGAATTTAGATGCTGTGTAATTAGTTAGATGTTATATTCTTTCTATGGGTGCTTCTTCTACCACCAATTGCTTGGCTTTTTGCGGTGCGGATACGACAAACCACAACCATAGCGGAGAGAAATAACTCAAAACCAACAATGTGATTTGAGTCGTGCACGAGAACACAAGCTTGCAGCCAAAATACAAAGCAACAAATTTCTTGTCGTACATACATGGAATATGGTACGCCAATCTTTGATCAACGGACTAATGGGGGATAGGGACCTTGAGGGTTAATTAATTTTCCATTCTAAAGACAAAGAGACGAAGCTGTTCTTCACACAATAAGATGGATTTTTCTTTGCTTATGTAATCCTGCGAGAGATGCTTTCCCGGGTGCGCCCCCGAACTGGCCGCCTGGCCGTCTGGGTAGAGAGTTAACTTAACCACGTCCTATTAATCTCGCCTGCGTCAGCACGAAGCAAACGGATCTAAAAACCGCCTACGTGTTTGTAATTACACCAGTAACCTAGTGATTGTTCTGTCTATCCCTGGGCTTAGGACGAGGGGAAGGATGGTGGTGAAACCACAAGGAGGCTGGAGTGCTTGCGAATCCCCTTCCCATTGCCTGGGGAGGCTTACACGAAGGACCCCTTGTTTTTTTGGGAGGTCGTCAGGGACAGGTGGGGCAAACGTTTCCAGAGGAAGATGGTGATGGGCAGGCTTAAGGGTGATGAATCTTGCTCAATGAGTGAATAAATAAGGAAGAGACTAATTCTACATTCCGTGTTGGAACATGCATTGCAGATCGTTTGTTTACTCTGCGGGCGAAAGAATAATTTCCAGAAAGTTGCAAATCTTTTCTGTTTTCGGGTCGCACAAACGCACACACACACACACACACTATCCAGAGTAACTTCCTAAGCTCGAATTATGCAGCTCGTGCGTCAACCTATGTGCAGGAAAGAAAAAATCCAAAAAAATCG
>JAJSEA010000698.1:0-11543 GCA_026724345.1 Candida sp. AC06 | reverse complement strand
GGTTGGAAGTTGAACAATGCTGGTATTGCCTTGATGTGGAGAGGTGGTTGTATCATCAGATCCGTCTTCTTGGGTGAAATCACTGCTGCTTACAGAAAGAAGCCAGACTTGGAAAACTTGTTGCTCTACCCATTCTTCAACGAAGCTATCACTAAGGCCCAAAAGGGATGGAGAGCCTCTGTTTCTAGAGCTGTTGAATACGGAATCCCAACTCCAGCTTTCAGCACTGCCTTGGCCTTCTACGATGGTTTGAGATCCGCACAATTGCCAGCCAACTTGTTGCAAGCTCAAAGAGACTACTTCGGTGCCCACACCTTCCAAGTCTTGCCAGGTAAGGAAAACTCCTTGTTGAAGAAGGGTGAATGGGTCCACATCAACTGGACCGGTAAGGGTGGTAACGTCTCCTCTTCATCTTATGACGCTTAGACATGTTCAGAATTTCTGTTTCCCTTCTCTATCCTATCATTCTTTAGTTTTTGGTTATATACTTTATATTAATCGAATTTTTTACAAATAAATACATTTAAGAATTTTGTTTTACATCTTCCGTACTCTTTGAAATGAAAATCTTACTTTAGTCTATACAAATATCAAGCTGTGTAAATAATATGCAAAAAAGTTATAAAATATCAATCTTTCCTTTTCCTGTGTTTGCCCCTGCAAATAAATAATAATAATAATAATAAAAAAGTATTCTCTATGAACTGAAACCACCCCTTTTTTACCTCCTCTGGTTTGATCACAACGGCACGTCGTATCCAAGAATCATGCTTCCGATCAAGTACAAGTTCAAGAACGTGACGAACGCCCAGACCAACACGGCGGAGAAGGTTGCACCCGGTCCATTGCTGAAATCCTTGTACCCTTTGATTCGGTAGATATCCTGGTCTCTATCTTCGTAGACTTCGATGGGCAACGATGGCGTCGATATGGATGACGATGCCGTGGAGTCGTCTGTTGGTGGTTGGACACTATCTTGCTGGACGGAAACCGAGTTGGTGCGTGATTTCATGACGGTGGAGTGTGGTTTGGAGTAAGCGGCGGATTCTAGGCTGGCGTCGCCAATCAACCTTCTGTTTTCTTCGAGTTGCAAGTGGTGTTCTTCGTCGTCTTCGTCCCAGCCGGCACATGGATGGGATTTGCGCAAGTCTTGTAATCTTATAGCTGGTTCTGAACTCTTGAATCTGGACGTGGTTACACCTTGTGTGCTGTGTTGGTTTCCATTTTCGTTGTCGTCAAATAAAATATCAATCTCCTCATCGCCGTCACGTACAAAAATTGGAACTCTCATGGTGGTTTTGTTACATGTGAACCAGATAAGCGGAGCACTGACAACTGGTAACAAGATAGACAAGACAACTTGACTGGCGTTTAAAATCTTGCCCAACCCTTCTCTTCCGGAAAAACTGACAACCAAAAGACATGGGGCAATTGCCAAAGCACGAGTGATTAATCTTCTTGCGACTGGTGGCAATGTCCAGTTCAAGAACCCTTCAGAAACCATTTGCCCAGCTAAGGTACAGACAACACCGGCACTTTGACCAGAACACAACAATGCCAAAGCAAAAACAAACCCAGCTGTTGGTGACAAGTGCTTCGATAACAAATGGTAGATGGTAAACAAATCGGCATTTTCGTAGTCGTCATCCGAGTCGGAATCTGATTCGTGCCCATCGTCATGATCATGGTCGTCCCTTCTGCTGTTGCCGCTGTCCAAAGTTGCACCAGCAACGATCAAAATAGCAGCATTCACGAAAAGCGCCACCGTGAACAAAGAAATCACCAACTCAACAATAGTGTACGCCATGGTATCCTTGATTGCATGGATCGAGGGTCTATAATGGTCGTCTTCCTCTTCGCATGCTTCAAGGGTGACATCGTCGTCCTTTTCAAAACCCTGCTGGTTATGCTGCACCAAAGGAGTAGCAATTGGTGTCAAAGTATCTTCTTCTTCTTCGTGCGTGATAGAGAATCTCCCGTTGATGCCGTCTTCCTCTGTAGACTCCTGTCTTGGCTCTTCAATAGAACGTTTGCCCCATGGTTTGTAAAATCCATTCTTGACATCATAGTCCTTCAATCTGGACTGTACTAGTCCCGATCCAAGATACAATGAATGAGGCATGACAGTGGCGCCTAAAATGGCCAAACTCAAAAACAATCCATTGCCGCCTTCTCTCTCAGACATGTCAACGACATCTTTGTTGGGCAAGAACCCTTTCAAAACCTCTATGACGGAGAAATTTATCGTGTCGTCATGGCTAACCTGGTACAACTCAATGCCGAAACAAACGACGGTGGCTGCAACCAATATCGACACAAACCCTTCGAAAATCCTAATGAACAAAAGGGGACCCTTCGGACGGTATGCCATCAACACCACCAAGACATCAATCACTGTGATAATGACCCCGGCGAATAACGGTATCTTGAACAAGATGTTCAACGCAATGGCTGTCCCGACCACTTCAGCCAAGTCCGTCGCTATGATGGCAATCTCTGTGAGCCCGTATAGTATTAGGTTTGTTCTGTGGGAAAAGTGTGCTTTACAGTTGGCGGCCAAGTCCAACCCCGTAACCGCACCTAGTTTTGCTGCTAGTATCTGCAAGAAGACCGCCAAACAATTGGATAAAAGAATCAGGAATAATAGGTTATACTTGTAGGCAGACCCTGCTGCGACGGCTGTGGAATAGTTACCGGGGTCCATGTAGGCGACGCTGACCATCAACCCGGGCCCGATGAAGCGGGAATACTTCTTCATGGTTGATGCTAGACTTTTTAAATTTAGAAACTTCGTTATGGAACTCATATTGTGTAGGTGTGTGTGTGGGAATGTTGGGTGAGTGAATGTGAGTGTGGAGGGAGTAGTTATCCTTTAGTATGATATACTGTTGAGGCTATGAGTGTATGGTATTGTTTAAAAGACCCTTTGAGTTCTGAAGTAGATAATATGGTGTTGTAGTGGTTGTGGGTTGTTTGTTTTCAGATTTCAGAGCCCAGTTTTCGTTTTTTTTTGGGCAAGAATTTTTTTTTTTTGCTGCGCTCTTGTTTCTCTTGTGCTGTCTGGGTGTGTGAGAGTGAGAGTGTGTGAGTGAGTGTGAGCTTCTGTGTATTAGGTTCCTTTTATCCCTTTCAGTTATGCACAACAATGGAAAAAACAAAACAAAAAAGCAGATGTGGAATATATGGGGTAACTGCTAGGGTGCCAACGAAGGTAATTCAGAATAAAACTAAGATGAGATCAGCAAGAGCAAATGGAAGAAGAGGAAGAGGAAGGGGAAGGAGGAGAAGCAAGAGAAGAACGGATGATGATTATGTGTTTTTTTATTTACCCCAAAGCATGGAATGATGTGCTTTGTCGGTGCTCGTCCTGCATACTGCCCACCCACACAATTACACGAACTCTTGGCCAGGCGTTCTTTAGATCCTCACTTTTGGTGCTGCAACCAGAATTCCGGTTCACCGAGGTCGCTTATCCAAGTCGAATAACCAATACTCCGAGTGGCTGATCACCGCAACGACCACCACCACCTGCCACACCCACTACTCTGCTCACCTGGCCGCAGATGCAACACCACTTGCACCACACACACACACACTCCATTCACCAAACCTTAAAGCTGCCCTTTTGGAAAAGGAGGAGATATCGAAATGCATATGGTTGCAATTATTTTCCCCTTCCATACGCTCACACACACAGCGAGGCAGGAATTCTATTTTTCTTTTCTTTCCTGATTTTTCCGGGCGGCTCATTCGCTAGCAACTTTTGGTTTTTTTTTTGAACACCGCACGATCGCTGTAGAGGAGGCACGTGATCATGTCGTACTTTTTGCGACATTTGTTTTTTTTCCTCAGACACGGAAATGTCTCTACCATCGGACCTTAAGTTCCTGATACCATTAGCCAAAAATATAATAGCAACAGAGAAAAAAAAAGAAGCTGGATTGATTTGACATTTGGCAATTGGTTTCTCTTTTCCGAAAAGAACAATCTACCTATTCAATTGGAACTAGCTTTCCTTCTTCCCTTGTACCTACCCTCACACACATTCTCTCTTCTTCCCAGTTCATAATGCTTAGAGCAGCCTTCACAAGAAGAACAATCACCCAGATACGTTCAATCCACAAAACGCCTATCTACTATGCGGCCTCGGTGTTCAAGATGCCGGCGATGTCGCCAACGATGAGTGAAGGAGGTATTGTTTCCTGGAAAGTCAAGCCCGGTGACAACTACAGTGCCGGGGACGTGATCTTGGAGGTGGAAACAGATAAGGCCAACATTGATGTTGAAGCCACCGATGATGGGAAGTTGTGGGAAATCTTGGTCAACGAAGGCACCTCGGGTGTTCCTGTTGGGAAAGCAATTGCTTTCATTGCGGAACCAGACGACGATTTGAGTAGCTTGGAAAAACCAGCGATTGAAGAAGTCTCTGCTTCGGCAAAAACTGCAGAACCAGCCAAGGAAGAACCAAAGGAGGAAGCCAAACCCGCTGCTCCTGCCAAATCGGCAGCCCCAGCTGACACCAGTATACTTCAAAAGCCAAACCCAAGTCAAAAGTTATCCCCAGCTGTTGAATTGTTGTTGCATGAGAACAATATCTCCACCGAAGATGCCTTCGCCAAGATCCAAGCATCTGGTCCAAACGGAAGAATCTTGAAAGGTGACGTGTTGGCATACCTTGGTCAGATCAACTCCGACAGTATTGTCAGCTTGACTGAATTCTTAAAATCAAGAGAACACTTGGACTTGTCAAACATAGTACTCGCCAAGCCATCAGAAGCCGTCGAGGGTGCGGCCGCTAAGGAAGAAGGAGCCAAGAAGGAAGAAGCTGCCCCTGCTAAAGCTGAAAAACCAAAGCCAAAGAACATCTTGTCTGTGGAATTGACCTCGAACTTGGGAGAAGACGTGTCCCAGGCCAAGTTCAAGTTTGCCTTTGAAAAATCCGTTGCTTCAGCCATCAGACACACCTATGCTACTAAGTTCCCAGAGTTTGCCAATTCCCCAACCGCATCCTCAATTTACGACAAATACGACGTTTTCGACGATATAATCTCCGCCCCAGTCACAAAGAACAGATTCGAGGTGTACGACATCAAGTACAAGTTCTACGGAGCCAGCGTTGCTCCTACGAAGGTTAAGGTTGATGACTTTGACGATCTTTTAGGATTGGCCACCCCCGTGCAGTACTTGGAAACCGGATCATCCAATGTTGGTGTTCAATTCAAGATCAAGTTTGACGACAAATTGTCAGATTCGAAACAGTTCGTTGAGTACTTCGAAAACTCATTGCTTTCCCAAATCCCCGCCAACAAATTGAAAATCACCAACTTATAGAGATATCGAGAAGCGTGGTTCTATGTCATAAAAAGATAATTGTATACTTTGATAAAAACGAAGGAAGGTTTCAAATAATGTACGCGTAATTAACAAATATTCCCCTTTCAAAATGATGATGAAATCGCTTATACGCTTTGTTTGGGCATTGAATTTTAAGGTGGACGGCTATATGCAGGTCTCTTCTCAATTTTTTTTTCTTTTTTTTTTTTTTTAAGAATTTTTTTTTTTTTATTTTCCCTTTTCTCTCTTTCACATTTTTTTTTTTATTTATTTACTTATTCAATTGTTGTGAATTAAATAACAAAACCCAAACCCAAACTCATCACCACTATCATAATCATCATCTCTTTCGTACCAAGAAGAAGACTACAATATCTATTGCAGAAGTGCCTTCCCATACCAGAACAGTTCAGCGCTTTAGTATCTGAACAAACACAATTTTAGAAGAATCACGCTTTTTTTTGACTAGAAGAAGAAAAATGTATCCTTACCAAACTGGCGGAAGCAATCACCTTTCGAATGGGAAGACCACCTCGAACATCCCACAGTCATCAACGTCGTCGACATCCGCCCAGCAGTCCAATTTGAGACAGCCGTATTTGCAACAGGTTCCTAGCTCCACTGGCGCCAACACGGGCAACTCAGGCAATACTTCTGCGTTTTATCAGCGCACCACGTCTGGTAACCTTGTTCCCCATTTGAGTCCCGGTGGGATACTTCCTCCTCGTTCATTCGTTGGGAACTCACCGTTGAATGGACTCCCACCTTCAAACTTTGCCCATCTGCTGCCTTCACCTTACCAGCACCACCAACACCAACCACCACAACAGCAACAACAGCAACAACACTATCGCAATGAACACCCGCAACAGTTGGACCCAAAACAACTTCAGAAAATTTCATCCCCACAGCAACAACAGGTACAGTATCAGACCCATCAACAGCAACAGCAGCAGCAACAACAACAACAACAACAACCTCAGCTGCTGTATTACCCTCAGCATTTCTTGCTGAAGCCCCAGTATCAACAACAGGAACCATCTCGAGAACAACAGCAGAGCGCTGGGGTATTACCGAAGTTGACGCAGACCAATAACAGCAACAGCACTGGTTCTTCGTCTCCATCTCAGCCAGCATCATCGCGATCTTCATCAACTGCATCACATCAAAAAGCGCAATCCCTGGGAAGCAATGCCACGACGCAACAGGACAAGAAGAAAGGAAGCACGGCTAAGAACACAGGGAAGAGGTCTGCACCACGACAATCACAGACACAGCAGAGACAAGCACCAACTCCACAACCACCACAACCACAGCAAGAGGCTGGGAAGAAGAAAAGGGGCCGTCCTAAGAAGTTCATACTAGATCCATCAACCAACACAATGATAGATTCCACGCATCCTAACTTTAAGCAATTGAACAAAGCAATCAGAGACGGCAGTCTTCGTCAAAGCACCCCCGTTGAAGAAGACTCCAGTAATGGTCACTCCACAACAACAACAACAACAACAACAACAACCAACACCCCTGCAACCACAGCAAGATCCACATCACACAATAGCAGTACTGCTCCGGCTGACATAAGCGGGTTGTTCAACTCGGCTAGCACGATAGGCAACTTCAATGACGCCGAGTTGAAAGAGTTGTTAAAGAAGAAGGACCGCAGAGGAAGACCTAGGAAGTTTGCCATTGAGGAAACCGGGGTGACTATCAAGGGAGTCAGGATCAATGGCAGTGGGATATCAAAGAAGATATCTAAGAGTTGATGCTTTTTGGCCATGGGCCGCTGTTTTTTTTCAAATGTATCATAACTTTTGTACTTTATTATTATTATTTTCGATGTTGTTTCCTTCACGTGACCATTCATTTTTGTAACTGTTTCTACACACACACACACATAATCATTGTTTCTAACTAAACTGTATATTTCCCGATACCAAATAATAAAAAATGTAATTCTATATATCTTGACACTCATCAAACGATTCTGTTCATGAACCTACCCACGGCGATGATTGGCGCACAGAACGCCTTAATCATCATGCATATGGCGTCGACCAATCTGCTCAACTCGTAAAGAAGCCACACAAACACCAACAACTCAATAAATACAACAACACCTTGCATTCCCGGGATGTACTCGCCAATGATATCTATCGGCGCATATACCATCTTCATGAGCTGGAAGCGTTTAATGAGGTTTATCCAGGAAGACGCCACATGAACGGGTGCGCTCGCGTCGAAATTGAACAGGAATGGTGCTTTTGTGGATGATGTAGCGGACCTAGACGAGGCAGCAGACCTGGATGTTGCGACTGATCTACGCAGCGTGGCGGCGGACACGACTGATCTGGCGTCTGATGCGCTGACCGCAAACTTTATGCCGCTGGCCATGGAGGATGCTGATGTTGGTGGGGTGGCTTCGAGTTGTTTCGTCGCGGCGTTGTAGTACATCTCTTCCGTGATTTGAGAACCAACTTCGCTGTCGTCGCATTCAAGCACGATTTCAGATGGGACGCCGTTGTCGTGATCCGTGACATGGGATACTCTTGTTGATGGTTTGGCTGAATATGCAGCCACCAGGGGCGCCTTCTTGGAGGATGGAGCGATCAGAACGGCTTTTGTGGAGCCTGCAGGCATGGCTGAAGGAGCAATCAGCGGGGCTCGAGTTGTTGGGGCACCATCCAGTGAGGGAGGGGTGACTAACAACTCACGATGGAACATCTTGGTGGCCGGTTCATCCCAATGCTTGATGAACTTCCTGGAATTATTCGAAAACACCTTGATCTTTTTGAAGTTTTTCTCGAATGGAGTAGGTTGGTATCTGACTGTTCTTACGGACGAAACATCGCTAATTTCTGACTTGGCGCCACTTTTAACAGACTTGCTGTCTTCGTCTTCACTGTCTTTCCCTTCGCCGTCTTTCCCTTCACCCTCTCCTTCTTTCTTCTCTTCTTCTGGATAGACCCACCAAGAGGCTAAATATGGCCACCATCCTTCATTGGCTGCAGCATTTTCATCCTTATTCTCTCCGTCTTTGTCCTCCTTCTCCGACTTCAGATCATCTCCAGCTTCAGACTTGGCGTCTTCTCCTTCCTTGGCACCCTCCCCTCCTTCTTCTTCTTCTTCAGCAGCAGCAGCAGCAGCGGCCGCGGCAGCAGCCTCTCTAGCCTTTTTCTTCTCCCTTCTTTTCTGTTCCTTCTTTTCCGCTTTTATTCTTTCCTTTTCAGCTAGTTTCTGTGCTTCTTTCTTCTTTCTCAACTCTTCCTTCTCAATCTTAAGCTGTTGATTGATTAGCTGCTGTCGTTTGGAATAATCAGCAAAATCTCTACCAAGCTCCTTCTTGGCAATATCCAACTTCTGTTTCATGATCTTCTTCAAAGGCACTTTCTTCTTAACCATTTTGGTCTCCTTATTCTTTCCTTCCCCCACAGTGACAGCTTCATTGACCTCCACCATCTCCGTGTCATTTGGGTCATAATCGTCATCACTTCCGTCATCATTATTAACAAACACATCCTTATCAGGAGGAGGGGGTGGCAATTTCTTAGGTCTGTGGTCGTAGTAGTTATAATCTTCATACTTTTCCTTGTATAGTTTGTTCTGGACCTTATCCAAAAAAGTTGGTTTCGGCTGGTTGTCTTTGCCTTCGAAAACCATATCCATAGGGTTATACCTATCCAACTTCTCGTCCTTGTCTTCAAACACGTCATGGAAGGTCTTATGAGAATACATCTTTGGCTTGACTATCTGGGCATTATCATACCGCTTCTTCTGACGTATATAGTAGTCGTCATTCTTGTTCTTCCTCCTCCTTCTCGGTGCTTCTCGCATGGGGTAGTATTCTTGGGGCACATATGGTCCGCGAGGTTCAGGGGCATAAGGGGTGTACTGGTTCTGTGCCTGTGCCTGGTGTAGGTAGTTCAACTGGGCCGGTGTCATGGTTTCTTCAAGTTGGTTAGCTGACTCCATGTCGTCGTACTCCACGGGTTCTGGTTGTTCCTTGGGGTTGTCAGCTGGTAAAGAAGAAGTGCTTCTGTGTGATCCAGCCGGGGGGTAGATGTTTGACTCTGATTTGGGTTTATTGGTGGCGCGTGGTCTGACATTGCTTATGAATAAGTCTCGCTGCAGTGGGGTGAACTCCATGGGGGGCATGTATGATATGGGGTCCTTCTCATCAACCTCAACTACGAATTCCTTGGGCGATCCTGAGTGTGAGTTGGGGTTTGAGTAGGTGTAGTATGACTGGCCAGGGTTGTAGTAGGACTGGTTGTATTGGCTTTGGTTGTAAGGAGAGCGAGACGACGCTTGTTTTCTTTGTTGCTCGTTTAAGTACTGTTGTGAATAGTACCCGTTGCTCGTGACATTCATGGTGGACAAAAAAGAAAACGCTGTTACCTTAAATGGGTGAATAAAGTATGGAATAAAATAGCCAAAGGTAAAATAAAAAAAAATAAGTGGGCAATGGATTGGTTTTCAAAACAGAAAGAAAGAAGTGATGTGAAAAGATCAAGAAAGAAATGATGATGATGGTTTGCTACTTGAGACAGAGCAAGGGGAAAGCACTAAACAGAGAGGGAGAGGTAGCAGTAATGTGGGTAAGAATTTCATGTTTCATTAAGGTTGACTGTGCTTAATGGGAATCACAATAGAGTGTGTAAATAATACCGTGAAGTGTATGTGTCTAATTAACTAAAGGAGAGAAAATGGCTGGCTAATTTGAGGTTAGTGTCAGTGCCAGATATCGTAAATTACACAAACCCGCTCTCCCCCCAAACAACAACAACACCCTATGCTACCCATGCTTCCCCAGTTGTGATTTTGTGCACTACCCTGTATTACACTTCCACAATAGCCGTACTTCTTGCTTATCCAACAAACAATAAGCAAGCTATCTTGCTTGAAAGAGTTTTCTTATCCCCTTCCAACAACAGCAATATAATCTGTCGAGGGAGGAATGAACACCGCACTGGTTTGACATCCACTACTAGACGATGGTAACAAGGTCGTTTATATGTTTCAGCTGGTTCTTGCTTCTTGTTCCATGCTTCTAACGGTCTGACAAAGCCAACGTGCCCTCATGTTCAGAAATAGCGTATCTGTAACTGACAATAGAAATACCGAGATGGTGCTTGAAGGGTCACCGTTTCACAATAGAGATGGTAGTCATGACAATTAAACGGCTTGGTCCTATGGTTTCCGAGACGTGTGACCTGTACCACTACAACAAACCCACACTTACTCCTACCCTCCTCCTATCTCTCTGACCCAAGCATCCGCTGTTCATATCATCCCCTGCTTACATAATCTCACGCTCTCTCCAATTACGGAACCCGAAAAAAATCTTACACACGCAAAAAAATCTCTCCCACCACAATCACCAACTACCAACCACAACCACCAGCCCAACGATCCCCACCAAATGTTGAGACACTTTGCCCGAGCCATGTCATCCACACCCATAACGACCGCGTCCGCGTCAGCATCTATTTCCCCACAGATTTTCAAATCAGACAACCCTGGCCCCATTGAGTCCAGCATCATTTCGAAAATCACCAGCGAGTTCCATCCCAGCTACTTCAAGATCGTGAACGACTCCCACAAGCACGCGCACCATGCGGGCATCCGGGGTGCTTCGAACACCACGGAGTCGCATTTCCGATTGGAGATCGTGAGTGATGCGTTTGATGGGTTGAAGTTGCCGCAGAGACACCGGTTGGTTTATAACTTGTTGGATGACGAGTTGAAGAACCATGGTGTGCATGCGTTGCAGATGAAAACTAAGACAGAGCTGGAAGTTAAGAAGTAGGGGAGGTCGACGTGTAGATAGAATAAATGTAAACTAAAATGTAATAAATAAAACAATCAAATCCCTATATAAAATTGAAACGATAAAACTACTGAATGATAATAAACACACACAAACAAAAAAAAAAAAACTAAGCTCACATTATACAACCCCGTTTGACTAATTAAATTCCGTTAACTTCATTCTCTATAGTTGACTGTTGTGTTGTTTCTTGAACAGATGCGTTCTTAGCAACCAACTCAACAATTCTTCTAATAACTGGCAAGTTCAACCATGCAGGCACATATGCTTCAACTCTGGAAAATGGTCTTAATTCGATGTTCCTGAAAGGATCATTAAAGTGTCCATCGGTCGAAACCAATTCAAACAAGTCATCGGCATTACTTGAATCACTCTCCTT
>JAJSEA010000697.1:0-11548 GCA_026724345.1 Candida sp. AC06 | reverse complement strand
ATAACAATTCGTCACCAGAAATAACGTCTTCGAAGATAATCATTGTGTCTTGAGTGTACAATTAGGAATTGATGTTGAGAAAGATGTTGTGATGGGAAGATTTTTTTTTTCTCTGAAAAATTTTTCTAACCCTTACACCTCGCTGGCTGGCTTCCCTGCTAACAAATTTTTTTCTCTGTGTGTTAACTGATGAGGTATTCACGTGCGCCGAATCAAACGTGGAAGCAAAAAAAAGTTAAAAGAAATTAGACTTCCCAATTAGGAATCAACACGCAACGGGCGTGCTAATATGTTATGCTATTTACACAAATACTCTGTCTATTAAATTCTGCCAAAACCCTTTGTCATACACGTTGATGATGTCAGTTTCGACAGACTGTACTGGTAGTAGATTGTAGTTGTTGATATTTGACTCGTCTATCAAAACTCTTTCGTCATTCAAGCTGATGTACACGGGTCTCCCATCAAAAGAAGCCTTTTCAACATAGCTCTCCCCATTGATTGACGGACTGATTTTAAATAATACCTCCAACCCCACAAGATAATCAATTTCACCCCATTTGTCCAATTCGTTTGTGGTAACCCCAAGGTACACGTATCTTAAATGCAACCCGGTGAACAACACAGTGATGACTATGAAGATGGAGCACAAGATCAAGAATATCCCGGTTATCTTGTTTGCCTCTGTTGTGGAGGTGATTTTGTTCCACAGCACGGGAGTCAATGCTGCATGGCATAGCCACCCACCATACCCCAACATATTGATATTAGCTACCAAGAACAACATGAACCATCGGTAATTATAGTACCCAATACAATTATTCAACCAGACACAATGGTGATCATAAAGCAAGTAGCAATCGTTGCAAACAGAGCAGTGCTTGGATCTCGCAGGTTTGATGATCTTGCACGTTGAACAGGACTTGTTGTCAAAGAAGATCAATTGGTTAGGAGTGTGCTTGTAGTTTTGCAAACTTGCCGACGTTATCCTTCCTGGATCACTGAATGCACCCAACGCCGTTGCAACATAGATCAAGGCAATGGAGATATATATGGTGAACACCTGGAACGCACCTATGGGCTCCAACATGGGGACTGTGTGTCTGAAGAATAAGTAAAAACAGAATGTGACAACAAACGTATAGCCTAGGGGTACGATCCAGTTGAGGATCTTCAATAACTGGCCATTGGTTTTATCATCTAGCCAAATGTAAAACTGGAAAAGGTCTTTGGAGACAGAAAGTAGCCCATTTCGCAATTTATGAATAGGAGTGTTTCGAAAGCTTGGAGAGTCACCAAATAATAGTAGGAAAGTAGCTATTGAAGATACCACTGTTATGATAAGTATAAGTGTGAAAAGCATTGGCGTGTATAGAGTATTACTGTTGGCTATGTTTAATCCCAGGAGAAGAAAAGGAAAAATTCAGATGAAAGACACGACGAGATTGAGCGGATGCACACGACCGGACCAGGCAATGCTTCACAAACACTTTACATAACCAAGATCTATAAAACTTATTACCAAACCTGCCGTAAGTTTAATAGTCTAAACGGTGTAGATGCTGATCCTCTGTTGATGAGGTTGTTGTGGGATAATATCTCGTAAATTTCTATTTATAACTCACGGTAACACCCCAGATAATCCTGCCACAAAACCGCACAATCCAAGGAAGCTGCCATACATTATCCACTTCTCCTCCTCCTCAAATGATTTATTATGACTGTGCTTTGTACATCTTCTAGACATCGCTACTTGGACCAGGTGGCAGCCTTTGTTAACGTCCCACGTGGTGTCCTTGTGTACATACCGCCTTCGCCGACTCTGCTCTCTCCCTACATACTCAACGCGAAGAGGGATTAAACTTTAGAGGGACATTGCATACAGTGCCTCCTTTTTTTCATATCTCACCCTCGAGATTGCTTTTCTAGAACCGAACCCATTGTTTAGGGCTTAAGCTTTTTTGTCGAAATTCTATTTATACAACTCCTCAAGATCTTTTCTTTTTTTCTTTCTTCCAGATCCACACCAGCCTATTTTTTTTCTTTCATCCACAGAGCTACAAGACTACACCATGGTTGATTCAGACGTCTTGTTCTACTTCATAGCCTTGCTCATAAGTACTCCTGTTTCCCTATTCGTATCATGGAAGTACAAGAACAAAGATTCCAAGAGAGTAGCCACTTTCCTTCGGGGATTGTTTGTCCTATTGAATTTGAACATTATGTTCTTCCTCATAGGCGCAGTCTTGGAAAGTAGCAAAGTGCATTTGGAAGAGACTGACAACTTTGCATCATCAATGGGGTCCCGGATCAAGAGTTTGGATTACAGACCCATGCACATATCGGGGTATGTTTTCTCGAACAAGGACTCAGACCTGAACTTCTCCTGTGACAAGATACTATACGATGATGATTCTGCAATCCAAGTCAGTCCAAGCATAGATTTGAACAAACCGAATGATTTGAAAGTGTTACGAGATCAATTGAATATCCTTCGGCAGGAGAATCCAGCATACAATTTATTCTTCCAAGACGACAAACACGAACAGGAAAAGTCTATTTTAGAAGACAAGTGGTATAAGTTCTGTGGATCAGCAGTTTGGTTGGAGAAGTATGGGGTTTACTTCATGGTGAATCGGATTCTTTACACTCCCAACAAAGCAAGAAACCACCCTGTAATTTCTGTCTTGTCCGGTCAAGTGTTCGATAAAGATTGGCAGGAGATTATGGATATGAAGTTTCCATTTTCAGACCTCAAGTTCCCAACGGTGTTACCTCACTACATTGACATGGGTGTCAAGCAAAAGAAGGAAATATTAGGAGCTGAAGACCCACGGATAATATTGCATGAGTATACCAACAACGATGGAGTAACCATTCAAGAACCATTGATCACGTTCAACGCCTTGAGTCAAGAAGTTAATTGGAAACGAGCCATGCATATCTACCGCCCCCTCCAGGATCCCAAGAAAATCATCCGATTAGCCATTGAAGGTCTTGTCCCAAGAGAAAAGGAGAAGAACTGGGTGCCGTTTGAAACCAAGGATAACCATATAAATTTCATTTACAGCTTCCCATTGAGAGTGATCAAGTGTAGCCTTGTCACTGGTACGTGTCAGAAAATAAGTGGCCCAGATTTCCAGGATGAATCACAGCCCAATGCGGGAGAGTTGCGAGGAGGCACAAACTTGCTAGAAATTCCATCGAGACACATACCTAAGGATTTGCGATCAAGAAAGTTTTGGTTTGGTATAGCCAGATCACATATCGAGAACTGTGGCTGCGTTGGCCAGCTATATCGTCCCCATGCTATTATAATCTCAAGGAGTCAGGACTCTACTGGTGACTATAGCATGAATTTTGTTTCCAACTTGTTTGACTTCAATATTAACCCAGAGCCCTGGTTCCCTGGGAAATCTACCTGCGAAGACGGAAAACTGGTTTTAGTACCCAACAGTTTGACATATTTCAAAGATGATTACTTGGGGGTTACTTTCAGCGAAGCCGATAAAGCTAACAAATTAGTGCACACCACTGGCTGGTTGACGTACATCCAAAAGGTACTAAAAGAAGCCAAACCGATGTTGACAGACAGAACAAGAGACCTTGGAGCAGATGGGTTGTTGTTAAACCAATGCTCTACATTCATGTCGGATCACTATTGTTATGCCTCGAAGCTCTCCCAGGGCTGGGATGAAGTGCAAAGTTAAAGGTTGGATTTTGGTGCCGACACACTTTTTCTGTGCTTCTCGTGTTTGCGGCAATTGCACAGTTAAGGTTCCCCCCCTATAGTAATGGCATAGTGTTAAATAATACATAGAATATAAAAATAAAAAGTTAGAGAAAAAGAACCAGTCCCTTCATCACCTCCGTGTATGTCCCCTTTACACGGAAAGAGCATCCCCCCACATAAGATCAAACAAGGGAAACTCTTGCTTCTCTTCTTGTTCCCACCTTCAACCAAGCATCTAGCAGGAACCGTAAAGTACAAGTTTGTCCGGTCCGCCATACCGGCCCACGCATTAAACAGGCCAAAGAACAACACACCGAATCCAAAACACGTACCTGTTTTAAACAGGGCCTCGTTGTTCGCCATGTACCCAATCGCTTCCAAGAAAAGATTGAAGAAAATGTAAAGCAACAAGCCTTGCAACGAAAACACCCACTTCAACGTAGCCAAGAACATCATCAACGAATACAACGCCCAACCGGGCAAATGGAGCCGAATCGCATTGTTCTTCTGCTCCGGCGCCTGTTCATCATACGTATTGAAAATCCCAAACCCCGGGATGAAATTCGCACCATAACTCAAGTAAAAACAACCATAGCTGATCAACCCCGTGAACGCAAACGTGTTCCCGGCAACACCTTCCCATATCCCCACCACGAAAAGCAACACGCCATCCACGAAGATGTAAAGCGCGATGCCGACATTGGCGCCCTGGATTCCATTCCCTTGGCGTTCATGCCATAGAGCCCCATGACGACGTTCGTGAGGCTGAACGCGAACAACCCCAAGGGCGAAGGGTTCGCGATCTTGTGCACCGGCGACGGATGCAACCCAATGTCAAGCATCCCGCTAAACGCCTGCAAGAGCTCGTGCCGGTAGTACTTCTCGTTGCCGAAGATCACGGACTCGTCGCTGTCGCCGCATGTGCGCACGCGGCTGATGGGTTTCTGGAGGTGCGTCCCGTCGGTCTCGATCTCCTTGAGCGATTCAATTGAGTAGATGTCGGATTCTTGACTGGACATAGTGTGTGGTGAGGTAAGAAGGGGAATTGAGGTGGTGGGTATCGTGACTTGAGTAGGAGTATTTATACTGGAATTGTGCCCTCCGTGTTGGCATCGTGGGGATGGGAGGGGAGTGCCTAGGGCTGGGTGAAGCAACTCATTGGAATTTTTGCAATTATCATTGGGTATTTTTGGAAAAAATTATAACCAGAGGGGGGTGAAAGAAGAATGACAATTGGGGTACCCCCAAACCTCTGCGACCTTTCTTAACAAAGTCTTTTCGCTTATATAACAATTCCCCAGTTTCCACTGTTATAGGGGCTCTATGAGAATAAGTGCGTGTTACGGCCATAAACAAAGCCCACAAGCGTACATAAGCCCACGGGTTCTACTAGAACGATCCTTACAATCCTGCCTCCCCGCAGGCATTACAAAAGGTGAATAACCTTGGGTATTGCAAAGCAATAACCTAAAAGGAGTAACGACAAATGACTGTGGAGTGAGTGGTTGTATTCTTCCCCCGGTCATTATGAGTTATTGTATCGTCCCCTCTTTAGTAAAATCCCACGGTGACTGGGGTCTGGAAAAACTGTTTGTCGAGCAATTGCTCAATGCCAACGAGTCAACACGCCAAAGCCCCCCTGAGTCAGTCAAAAAACTCCAATACTATACAAAAACTTCAATTATGTATTAACCATTACCCATCACTAGGCACCCCCTACCTTTGTGCCAAAATGAGCTATGTCACAATCCCAGTTATTTTTTTCTTGGGAGGCAGGAGACCATCGATGGATCTATCAAGCGTATTGTTCTTTGGGGTAACAAAAACCATAAAAAAAGTGAGAGAAGAGGCACACAAAGCCTGAGAGAAGAAACTTACGAGCACCACAACTTTTCAGTTTTACAGACTTTTTTTCTCTCTTTCATCACTAACTGGTGTGAAAGGGAATATCGACGATCCGGAGTTAATAGAACATGCCAGGGAGAGGAGATCCGGTGGAAAACCACCACCGGTCCGTGCAATGTAGAATGAAGTGGGAATAACCTAAGTGTCTGGGTTTTCCTAGCTTTGTGCTGCCAAGACTCTTCAATTTCCTATGAACTCACGTGGTTCGCAATTGTTCCAAGAAAAAGCTTGGTTTGAGCAATGACTGGGATTGGTTGAGCTGGTGATCGCACGAGAAACTATCCCAAGATGTATAAAGAGAACAGGTGGTGGTGGGACGTCGGTTTCGGCAACTCACGAGGTACGGATCTGAGATCCGAAAGGGTCCAATTATTGAACGACTGCATCACAGACTGGTTCCATCCATCTCAACAATATCATTGTATCATGTTCTTGTAACACACGTGCCATACATCACATGGCTCATTTTCCTCTAGCCCTGGTTCACACACGCCCCTTGTCCACCTCGTATTTCCCCTCGTATTTCCGCCAGATCGTTTTTCTAGTATAGTAATGTGTTGGATTAAAATTAGAGTAGAATACATAAATAGAAAAATGAAAAGAACCGGTCCCCCTTAGAAAAAGCTGTCGGTGCATGTCCCCTTTGCACGACAAACAGTAAGATAATTAAAGGAATAAACAAAAAGAATCCCCCACATAAAACTTCATTAGGCTAGCAAAGCCAAGTTTACTTCTTCTTCTTAGCACTACCATCGACCAACCATTTATGTGGAATGGAGAAGTAAGTATTTGTTGAGTTAGCGATACCAGCCCAGGCGTTGAACAAACCAAAGAAAGTAACACCCAACCCGAACCCACAGCCAACCTTGATCAAAGAGTGCTTGCCCGTCATGTATCCGATACCTTGGAAAAGGAACGTGAAGAAGATGCAAAAGAACAAAGCCTGCAAGGAAATCACCGACTTCAAGGTGCACAAGAACAACATGAATGTGAAAATGGACCAACCGATCAAGTAGAACCCAATAGCGTTGCCCAACTGCGTTGGGTCCTGGGTCATGTACGCCTTCATGACGCCAAAGCTAGGCACGTAAGACACACCAAAGCTCAAAAAGAATGCACCGTAGCTCACCATCGCGGTGCACGCAAACGTATTGCCGACAACACACTCCCAGATCCCGGCCAAGAACTGCATGGTGCCTGCCCAGAAGATACACAAGGAGATAATGACGTTGTTCACCTCGATGCCCTTGACGTTCAAACCGTATAAGCTCAACACCAAGGTCGTGATACTGAACGCGACCAAACCTAATGGGGAGGGATTAGCGATCTGGTTGACTGGAGCAGGATGCAAGCCGACGTCCATGGTTCCGCCGAACGCTTGCATTAATTCGTGACGGTAGTACTTGTGGCCGCCGATGATGACAAACTCTTCGCCGTCACCGCAGGTCTTGACCCTGCTAACTGGTCTGTCCAAAGCGGAGTCGTGCTCGTTGTAGGACTTGACGGAGTTGGATGCTGATTCCTGACTTGACATTTTTGTATGTGGTGGGTTAAGGAAGGTGGGAAAAAAAAGGCAAAGTAGATGAAGAAGTCTGGGGGAAGTTTTGATGTGGGCATCTGCCTTGGTATTTATAATAAACGAAGACCTGTTGGTTCCATCGCCTTGTTAAGGTGGTCACTTCGTGGGGTCGAGAGAGGGGACTTGGGTTTGGTTGGTATTTTTTGTAGATGGGTGAATATTAACATTTGTGGAATCCAAGAAAATATTCATTCCTCTTTTTTCTTTGCTGTTTTATTTTGCAATACTTTATTATTTTAGTAGAGTTCGTTCTTGTTAGGCGTTTGCCCAAAAAAATCATAAACGCTACGAGATCAAAGCAACCCACACAGAGCCCACACGTTTGCAGGGATGCAAGTATGGTAAGGTTCCATGGGTGTATTATAACACCAAGGTTTGGGTATTATTTCCATTGCCGTTGTGATAGAGCCGTTCTCGTTCCTGTTCGTTTCGCAGTCATCCGTCCAGGAGAGAACGAAGCTAAACGTTGCTCATGTATTACTAAAAAGCATACTGAGTGTCTCCCCGCAGGTTTTGTGCTAGTGAATAACGTTCACCACTAAACACGGAGTGATATTCAGTGCGTGTGCAGCGGCTATCATCTTCCACCTCGCTTTCGTCCTATTGTTCCGCGCTACTCCGCGCCTCTCCTCCTCTCCCAGTCCATTGTCCTTACAAGCCACGATAATTTAGTCGGGCTCTGCGAGGTGTTGTAAGTTAGGGAAATAATAACACAGCACTCCATAAATTGCATACACTCTAGCCGTATGGGGGAAGTAACTCAAAGTGGGTGGGTGCATTTGTGTGGTGTGGAAAAATATCTGCAATTCCGTCGAGATACCAAGAATTATTTTAGCAAGACATTGATTTGTGGGGTAGTTTCCCACACAACCAAAAAAATCTCTGACAGCAAGCTCATTGCCCCCGTAGCACCACTTCTATTTTTTTTTCTTGTCTTGTTTCGGGAACGCGCTCGCACTGACTAGAGCCGAAGATGGTACGACCGACGCGACGAGATGAGCCTAAAGGGCTCCGGCAATATTCGCTCGCCATATATAATTCACCTACCAATATAATATCATCGCCAGCTTGTACATCAACGAGGAATGTTGAAAGAGACCCCTACGAGAGACAGGTTTCGGGATCTACAAGACAGTCGAAAGGTTATTTGGAGCTACGGAAATGTTTATAGCCGATGAGCTAATATTTATCCTTATCCCTCTATCTAATCTACGCAACACACTCCAGAAGAGTATATAATTGAGTGGGGAAACCACCTTCATTCAAGCAAACAAGAGTTTTCCTTCTTCCCTTTTTGCGTTGATGTCCCACCCCCACCCCCGTTCAACCTCACTTCAACTTCAACTTGTACTTGTCCATGACCGGCTCAAGTAACTCCAAATGATACGCATCCTTGTCATCCACAAACCACTCCAAGTCACACCCCGCCAAGTCCGTGCTCATCAACTCGTGGAACTCCCTCAAGTTCTGGAACTGGCTATTGATAGTGATGTTATACAAAAGACTATCCATCAAGTCGTCCACTTTCTCTCCCTTCTCTAGCTTCAAGTACGCAAGCACTTGTTTCTTCTCCAACCCTGCACACTCATATCCGGGCAACTCAAACAAGACGCCTTTCCACGCACTGAGCAAATCGAACCGAATCGCCTTCTGGTTCTTCGTCACGTTCGTGACTGCCGACTTGCCAAAGAAGCGGTGCACCCAGTAGTTCATCATCTGGAATGCTGTCATAGGGATCACGATCCCTGGGTATGTGTTGCCCACGATCAAGTTTTCCAAAGTGTAGCATTGCATGACGCTCGGCAAGGTGCTTGTGTTTCCGATCGACCGCGTCCTCTGCGCCTCCATGACCACTAAGTCGGACTTGTGTGGCTCGAGACGCTCGAGTAGCGCTCGTGTGATGAACTGAAAGTATCGTTTGGCGTCTATCAGCGAATCCCGATTTAGTAGTGGCTCGTAGTTCTTGCCGAACGTCTCGTCTAAATTCACCTTTGACCATTCGGTGATACTGAGAGGGAATGACCTGTCAGGGGGCGTTGTTGATTTGCAGTAGGAGAAGTTCTTGACCCCGATGTCGATACCCAACACTGATCGCGGTAGGTGGTAGTGGTAGTTGTTCAAGTAGAATCTGTAGTTGTCAATGATCCATTGGATTCTTGTTGCTTTGGGCACAGATGGAACCGCAACTCCACATAGGATAGCTAGGCGGGAAAGAGTACTGACTTTATACGACAGGAGCTTCTTGACTAAACTGTTTTCCATCATGGTTGTCAAGCGCCATCATCTACAAAGCTTTTCAGATTCTCCAAACGCGTTGAAATGTCGCAGCAAACACACGAAAAAAAATATCAAATCTGAGAATGTCGCGCCAACGGTCTAGATCCCAGATGGGCTGAGAATAATAGGAGACTGCACTACTTTTTCTATTTTTGCCTCTGAGGAAGAAGGCTTTGGAACTACGGAGAGGTCATGATCGACGACGGTAAGCCAGCAAACAAACAGGCATGATCCCGTATGTTCCTTTGTGATCACATTGCCTATTCTAGTATCGTAGGAGTTGTGCTGGGTGGTTTGACAGCTTCTAATCAGATTACCTAAAAATGAATAATTCAAAACACACATACAACGAGAAAAATAAAAACTGCAACATGCCACACAAAAGTTCGTGTGAATGTGCCCAATAATAATAATAATATAATCAGACGAGGTGAAACTCGAAGGGAAGGGAATCGAAAACGATCGAAGGTTGGTTCAGTACTAGGATAAAATTACATTCATTCAATTAAGTCTATAAACAATCAAAAAAATTAAAAATCAGTTGAGGTTTTTAGATTTAAATAAGCAAAGCAACGGCACCGGCAGCAATAGCACCAACGGCACCAGCAGCACCCAATTGAGCGGCGTTTTGAGCAGCACCGTTGGTGGAACTGGAGTTGTTAGCAGCAGAAACAGCGGCGACGGAAGCAGTGACAGCGATGATGATTTGTTTGAATTGCATTTTTGGGATAAGAATAGGTTAAAGTCTATAAGGAAAGAAAAGAAAGGAAACGAAACGAAAGTGAAAATTCGAAAAAAAAGCCCAATCTTCGGGGGGATTCTGGTCTTATTTATAGTTTTTTTGCTCTATGACTCTTTCATGGTGTTTGTAGTATTATAATCGCCATGTTTTTCTCTCTCTGCACAGCCATTATTCGTACATAGTGAAACGTACATTGTTAAAGATGAATTTCACAAATGCACATTCTCCTTCATTTACCTCTGGACTCGTGCTCCCCACCCACATGCATCGTCTTTTCTTTTTCTTTTTCTGTTTTGTATTACATAATTATCTGTTTATCTGCCCCTATTCTACAGCGGTGCTTTTCTCCCGGGTACATGCAATTAATTTAACAGAGAGGGGGCGGAGACATCGTGGGCTCTATTACACATGAGTAATATTCCTCGGTATGCCCTATATGCCTAGAGTGGCAAAAGCAACTTAGCGATTATGAAATACAGAGCAATATAAAATTATAAATAGAACAGTGGGTGTTCCTTATCTCTACACAAAAATGTTTGCTGTTGCTGCTGCTGCTCCTGTGGTGCGTGAGTGCGTGTGCGTGTGTGAAGATTTCGCGATAACGAAAGAAAGAAGCAAAGTTTGTTTGTAGCCTTTCCAACGAGCAATTTCGCCTCTTTAGTGCTTTTTTCTTGTCGAGTACACGGCAATGACACCCCCCAAACAGTAACAAGACTTCTTCGTCTGCTTCTTCTTCTTCTTCTATTCCCAGTGGCTCACCCATTGTTTAATCACTTTTTAGGGCAATGAGTGGTATTTTAACGTGTCGCTGTCCACGTCCCCCCAAAACCTTATCATGACAAAACCAACGACATGTTTCTAACAATGGGCTTCCATGTCATTCCACATACACACACACACACACACACAACCGCTCGTCATGTGGGCATTGTCACATTCTTTCCAGTTAGACGAGGGCGACCTGTGCCTACCCATCTCTCTCATGTTCCGCAATGGTCACGGAACCCATCTTCCGATCTAGCTTGCTCTTCCTCCCCTTTGCTTGCTACGAATTTCTAGATTTTTTTATCCGGCACGAGGGGGTTACGAGCAAATAGGGGGCATTGCCTTACACACACACTTCCACTACTTGGTAAAGACACGTCCTTATTGTGGCTTTGTGTAACGAACTTGTTTCGTCATAGTGCTGATTACGTAACCGTACAACTTTTTTTCATAGAGAAAGTTGTAATACATTACAGTCTTTTTACTTTTTCTTCACACCAAACGCACATTAATTTATGTACCTCTGCGACAAAATTGTTTGTACCGC